>MJUU01068957.1:0-34813 GCA_002080025.1 Modiolus philippinarum
AAATAACTATGTAACTGTCCAAATTGCTAAAAAGGAGGACTGTTACAATGGAAGGACCCCCCGGTGGGGTGTGCATATGGAGAAATCTTGTGCATTTTAGCTCATTTGCATATTTTATTGCAGAGTCAAATACGGGTGCCGGAATTCCATCGTATTTGATCGGCAAAATTGTGAAAAATAGCTATTCTTGCTAAAAACTGAGTTGCAGATCAATGCAAATACAAGGTTAAACTCTGATAGGACATTTGATATGCAGTCAAATGAATCGTGTCAGATTGACTAAGAAGATAATTTCAAAGTTCCCAAGCCATATGAAAATCCGAAGCGTGAGCCCTTCGTAACATCCCATTTTAAATATTTTGACAAAATGGCTGAAAACGTCAACTTCCCTAGCTTCATTGCCAAAGTTTCAGTGCAAAGTCATTACAAAATCAAGATACATGGTAAGACAACAAAACTTTGAGTGCCAAAGAAAATGCTGCTACAAACCTTAATTATGTACTTTGTTAACTCGAAGTTCCCACGGAAGCTAAATATGCCCCAATTTGAAGATGTATCACTTGATAAAATCAGCGTTTTCTCTAAAAATTCTCGATTACGTTTTGTTGTGACATTGGAAACGTCATAAGGAAGTGTCAAAGTGCTTTTAAAAAGGAATACAGTAACGGGTAAGACCAAATATCCGTGTTTTTAGCAGTAAAGTCGGCGTTGATGAGAATGCTGATAAGTCACGTGATTCTTCTGCTAATTTAAAAACAATGAATATGCATCTAAAATGATCATCATTTCTCCATATGGGGAGTCACTTAACATAGATTTTCTTGGAGTAAGGGTTGCGGACATTTAACCAGCACTAGACATATATTTGATGAAAATTTTGTAACCTATTTATAGGCATGGACCATTTGATTTTCAGAGGGAGCTTGGATTTTCACCCGAGCCGGGAAATTTTTTTCAGATATACACTATGCTACGCAACTTCGTTGCTCCAGGCATTTTTCTATGGACAAAGTCGGAGCCAGATTTTATTTTTATCTAACTCAGGTGCTGGTCAGAGAATTTTTCGGGGCAAAAATCGAGACCAGAATTTTTTGAATTTTTTTTTCTAAAAATATTTATGTCTTTGCGTCGCCGTGAGTGGATTTTATTTAAGCGGAAAGCCGGAAAGAATTCACTGCTATATAATTGATATAAAGTGTATGTCAATTATATTTTAAAAAATTCAATAGCTTGATATGGGTTTATATGCTTCCCATTATAGCCATATCATTTTTTGTTTTGATTTTTCCTCCGTAGACCGAATTCTTCTGCCTCTATGGTGCAAATATTACCTATTTTATCGTTTATCTTTTCCATTTGAACTTTTATTTTTATTTTTTAATTTTTGCTGTTGTCCCTAAAAGTCCAAATAGAAAAGATAAACGATAAATAAGTAATATTTGCACCATAGAGGCAGAAGAATTCGGTCTATTTCCTCCGGTGGTCGTAGATACACAGTGAAGGCTATCAATTAGAGCGATTACCGTCCAAACCTTCTCTCTAAATCGTGAAATATCTTTCAATGAACTATTTACCTATAACCACATGATTGCATCTTACAAGACTACGTTTCTTCACAAGCAAGATGCAAGATGGAGGACAATGCGCATGAATATATGCACAAGCCAAATTCTTGAAAAAATCTTTCATATACATGGTTTCACCATTCATTACGAATAATCACAACTAATTCGTTCTGAAATATCATTTCCTTTGATATTTTGTTTTCCTCAATTTGACAAAATTAGATCGAACGATAAAACTATTTGCTTGCGCACGAATATTTATACGGTGAGTAATTACTACCCAAAGATAAGTGTATTTCAAGATCAATGTTCAATTAAACAAGTCCGCTGGGTTGAAGAAAAGAAAACGCAATTTATTGATAATATACATTTAAAATTTAATTCTAATAACCTTAATAAGTATTTGGCATTAGACAATAAAACTGATGTGTCATTAAAATCAAGTATTGATGAGATTATTGCTAAAATAAACAGTGTGTTTCTTGAAACTGCTAGCGACACGTTTGGTAATAAAAAGGTGTATCAAAAGACTTCAAATAAGAATGTACAGCATTGGTTTAACTCATCATGCCATATAAAGAGAAAGGAATTTCATAAAGCTAAGAAAAAACACAATATTTTAAAAGATGAGGAGAGTAAATCTAAATTAAAGGTAACCAGTAAAGCTTATAGAAAAGAGTTAAATCAGTTTAAGGTAGAGAGAGAATTGCGTACTAAGTCAGAAAATGAACCTAGAGAACTCTGGAAAATTTTAAATCGTTTTAATAAAAAAGAAAGCAGTACAAAATTAACTATTGATCAATTATATGATCATTTCAAAAATTTAAATAAAAACTGTGATGCTGCTGATATGAATTATGAATTTCCTGATATTGAAAATAATAACGAAATTTTAAATGGTGACATAACAGAAGATGAAATACGACATGCCATTAAAGAATTAAAGAACGGAAAAGCGCCTGGTTGTGATGAAATTTTAAATGAGTATATCAAATCAACAAAAGATTTATTTATGCCTTTATATTTAAGACTTTTTAATCTTATTTTAGAATCTGGTATCATTCCTGAAATATGGGTTTCAGGAATTGTTGTTCCAATATATAAAAATAAAGGTGATCCCAGAAATGTGGATTCATATCGAGGAATAAGTCTGCTCTCTTCTATAGAAAAATTGTTCCCTTCGATTCTAAATAACAGGCTTTCAAAGTTTGCAGAGCTTTTCGAAATTATTCCAGATTCCCAAGCTGGGTTTAGAAAAGGATTCTCTACCTTGGATAATATTTTTTGTCTTCACGTGTTGATACAATTGTACTTTTCATTTGGTTGTAAATTGTATTGCACGTTTGTTGATCTTCGGAAAGCATTTGACACTGTTTGGAGAGTAGGACTATGGCATAAATTAGTTGAGAGTAAGATATCAGGTAGAATTCTCAAGGTGATTTATAATATGTACAAGGATATTAAGTCGTGTATTAAACTCGGAGATGAAGTATCAGGATTCTTTGCAAGTGAAATTAGTGTGCGTCAAGGGGAAATTTTGTCGCCATTACTTTTTTCGATCTTTTTATCAGATATTGAAGACTTTTTCATTGAAAACAATATATCAGGTCTGAGTAATATTACATCTTTATGTCAAAACAATCTTAAAATATTTTTGTATATTTTTGTGTTACTTTATGCAGATGATACTGTGGTACTAGCCGAGAATGCTAAAGATTTGCAGGCAAGTTTAAATGTGTTTGACCATTATTGTAAAACTTGGAAACTTGCAGTAAATGTTGACAAAACAAAAATTGTTATCTTTTCAAAACGTAAATATAAAGATCATTATGACTTTAAAATAGACGGGTCAAGTATTGAAGTGGTTGATTCGTTTTCGTATTTTGGTTTATTGTTTAATTTCAATGGCAAATATGCATGTGCTAGGAAAAAAATGGTTGAGCAAGCTAGAAAATCACTTTATGCATTATATAGAAAAACTCGTAATATATCTCTTCCTATTGATTTGCAAATAAAATTATTTGATTCTCTTGTTCAGCCAATTCTGTTGTATTCTTCGGAAATTTGGGGATTCGAAAATTTTGATATCATTGAAAAAATCCATCTCCAATTCTTGAAAAGAATTTTTGCATGTTAGATCTAGCACTCCTACCTTCATGGTATACGGTGAAACTGGAAGATATCCGATAGATGTAAACATAAAAGTAAGAATGTTAAATTTTTGGGTGAAATTAATACAGAACAGTGATAGATTATCAGGAAAGCTGTATATATTGTTACTTCAAATGCATACATCAGGAAAATGTAAATCGAAATGGATTAACTATGTAAAATCTATATTGGACAACACGGGTTTTAGTTTTGTCTGGAATTGTCAAAAAAGTTTGGATTGTACCGAAATTAAGTTTCCTGTTAAAAAGATATTACAGGACCAATTCGTGCAAAAATGGAATAGTGATATTGCCAATTCTTCAAGGGGTGCATTGTTTACTTTCAATTCTCACGTTACAGTGTATTCTGTCTTGAGTAAATAAAATCTTGAATCTTGAATCTTGAAGAAGGGGTTACCAAGGGGTGATCGGATATACGAAAATGCATTTTCTTTGTGAAGCGGGACCAGGAAGACAGTAAACAACTTCGGCCATTTTGGTATAATCCCTGACGTCATAAGAGAATTTACACTGTGACGTCAAAGTATTCGAGGCTTTCAAACCATTTGCTTGTCTTTTCTTCGTTCAAAATCGCGGACCGGTTACCAGTCTACCCTACGAATACGAAAAAAAATATTCGTAGGGTCGTATTCGTCTAGTAAATACCACCATTGCAGGATAAAAAAGTACACTGGAGAGTTCATTCATTAAATTGTTTAGTTGTTGTGAGTTAACTGTGTCAATGTCAAGGTTACTTAACACGTGGTCTATTTCATTCAGGCATCATCAATACGTTTATTTGACACCATGTTAACATTTTGTAAATTTGGATTATGAACATGTAATGAGAAATGTATTTGATTATGTGCATCTGAGAACATGGGATTGAAATCTACAACTTCAAAATCAGAAACAAGTTTGGAGACAAAATAAGGTAATCGATTAAACTAGCCTCTTTGCAAGTATTTTTACCCACATATTTATCTTTAAAAATTCTACCGTTTGCAATATAAAGCGAACATCATCTACACATCTCAATAAGTTTTTTCCCAAATTTATTTACAGGAGTTTTATCTTGGGTACACCTTTCAATGCAAACACCAATATTTACAAGATAGTAATAAGAAACCATTCCTTGGTTCAAGTACATCATAAAATGAAAATAAGGCTAATTCATCTTCTATTTCAACTAAAGCATCCTCAGACCTTCTGGTGGTATGTAAATGCAACCAAAAAGAATTTTAGAATCTGTTTTTGTTTTATCTAAAAGAAATTCTGACATTTCAAACCACTGTACAAATTCTGAGTTTGATTTCAAAAATGTTAAATATTTTTGATAATTTCTTTTTAAAAATAATGACAATACCACCAGACTTTTTGGTAAACCTTTTTCTATGTTTTGCAAAATATGTGTAACCGTTAGGTAACGTCATCAGTTTTTGTTTCTACAAATATACAAATATCATTTTGTTCAATAATTTTATCAAAATCCGGGTTAAGAAGTTTAGATTTGATACCACAAACGTTAAGAAATGTTACTTTAAGTTAATCAACGCTTTCTAAGTTAGGACCAGTACTAGCGTCTGATGTGTTGTCCTAGGGCTGATGTTGTTCATTTCGTGTGTTACGCCCAACATTTCGATCTGGGACATACAACTCGCCATCAACATAAAGTTTGTCTTGCACAAGTTTTACATTCCGGCGCTGTCTTCTAAATTCATGCAGTTTTGGTATGAGTAACTTCCGCCTTTCATTTATTTCCCGAGAGTATTGCTGGTAGACTGAGAAATTCGGGTTGTTTTCAATTTTTCCGCCGCGGTATTACGCACAAGTTCATGATCAGCATAATTAACAAACCTCGCGATAATATTTCTTTCTCGTCTGTCTTGTCGCTCACCCAACCTGTGTACGTTTTGAAACAATATATTGTCAACATTTCGAATTTCTAGTTCTCTTGATAAAAAATTACGTAAGACCCCTTCTGTATTTTCGCCTTCAGTTTGTGTGATGCCACCAAATATAAGATTATATTTCATCGAGCGAGTTTGTAGTTCGAGAAATTTCTCATGTAACTCATGATTTTCAGTTTCCAAATCTGAGTTTGTTTTCTCAAGATTTCTCAATCGGTCCTCAATATTATGGTAATGTTGTTCCTCATTATTTATTTTGTTGTATTGTTGTCTCGCCCGCGACTTTCGTCGCGGAAAGCGAGACATATGCGTACAAAGTATGGCGGCGGCGGCGGAGGCGGCGGAGGCGGCGGCGTAAACTTTCATGTTAAGTTTTTGTGATTAGGTCATTTTCTCATGACCTATGAGTGGTAGGTCAATGATATTTGGTATATAGGTCAGTCTTTAGTAGTACATGAAAGTCTGCTATATGGCTTTTGTCTGTGACCTCAATTTCACGGTCTAATGAACATGTTAAGTTTTTGTGTTTAGTTTAGTTTCTCAGTAACTATAAGTAGTAGGTTAATGATATATGGTATGTAGGTTGGTCTTGGGTAGTACATGGTAGTCTGTCATATGGCTTTTGTCCTTGACCTCAATTTCACGGTTTAGTGAGCATGTTAAGTTTTTGTGATTAGGTCATTTTCTCGGTAGTTATAAGTGTTAGGTCAATGATATTTGGTATATAGGTTGGTCTTGATTAGTACATGACAGTCTGCTATTCAACTTTTATCTGTGACCTCAATCTCATGGTCTAATGAACATGTAAAGTTTTTGTGGTTAGTTTAGTTTCTCAGTAACTAAAGGTGGTAGGTCAATGATATATGTAATGTAGGTTGGTCTTAGGTATTACATGACAGTCTGTCATATGGCATTTGTCCTTGACCTCGATTTCACGGTCTAGTGAGCATGTTCAGTTTTTGGGATTAGGTCATTTTCTCAGTGACTATAAGTGGTAGGTCAATGATATTTAGTATATAGGTTGATCTTGAGTAGTACATGACAAACTGTTAAATGGCCTTTGTCTTTGACCTCAATTTCACGGTTCAATGAACATATTACATTTTTGTGCTTAGTTTAGTTTCTCAGTAACTATAAGTGGTAGGTCAATGATATATGGTATGTAGGTTGGTCTTGGGTAGTACATGACAGTCTGTCATATGACATTTGTCCTTGACCTCAATTTCACGGTCTAGTGAGCATGTTAAGTTTTGGGATTAGGTCATTTTCTCAGTGACTATAAGTGGTAGGTCAATGATATTTGACATATAGGTTGATCTTGAGTAGTACAGGACAGACTGTTAAATGGCTTTTGTCTTTGACCTCAATTTTATGGTTCAATGAACATGTTAAATTTTTGTGCTTAGTTTAGTTACCAGTAACTATAAGTGGTAGGTCAATGATATATGGTATGAAGGTTGGTCTTGGGTAGTACATGACAGTCTGTCATATTGTATTTGTCCTTGACCTAAATTTCATGGTGTAGTGAGCATGTTAAGTTTTTGGGATTAGGTCATTTTCTCAGTAACTATAAGTGGTAAGTCAGTGATATTTGACATATAGGTTGGTCTTTGGTAGTACATGACACTGTCTGTTAAATGGAATTTTTCTGTGACCTCAATTTCATGGTCCAGTGGGAATGTTAAGTTTCCCAGTATCTATTTGGTATGTTGATTTTCTTAGATTGAACACGACATCCTGCTATTTAGCTTTAGCCCTTGACCTCATTTTCATGGTCTATTGAACATGCTTTGTTTTTCAGTATCTATCAGTGATAGCTAACTGATATTTGGCATTTTGGTTTTAGGTGATACACGACAGTATGCTATATTGTTTTTGTCAGTTATCCTAATTTCAAAGTCTAGGGAACATGTTTATTTTTCTGATTTAGTCAGTTTTAGTTTTCACATCAGTTTTTTGACAATGTAGGGACGGGCGAGACATCAATTTGGGTTTACACTTGTTTTGATGTTGTCTATTTCTTGTTTCATGTTGGCCATATTTATTTCAACAGCATCTAGTTTCTGAGCCACTACATCAAGGAGATCGAGTTTTAGTTACCTTTCATTCATGGTAATTTCTAGGCGTTGTAACCTCTGATTTGTATCCACCAAGATAGCAAAGATCATTTGTGGTGTTACATCATTTGGATTACTAGCGTTTGGAGGCTGAGAAGTGTCAGGTAGTATATGAGGAAATGGCATATTAGGTGGTTGATGTACAGGGACAGGAGGAACATTACATGAAATTACTGGTAGGGGGTGCTCTGTAATACTGGTCTGGGTATAACTTGTGGCAAGTTAAGCATATTTCTAGGACTACATGTAAAAGTTTGGTTGCTCTTAAATTAGTAAAAATATTAACATTAAAAACTTTGTACTGGGAAATGATGCCCATCGAGATCTGGACGAAATATCACAACTTGTCCATGAAAAGTTTTCCTGGTAATGAAATCTTGTCCCTTCCACCTTTATTTCTTTCTTCTATTTACTAACATTTTTCCCTTTTAAATAATACTTTGATTACCAGAATATAGAGTAGCATGCTCCCGCGATATTTGCGTATGATGTTTCACGTGCATACAATTTGAATCAGGTCAATGTGACCAAGTGCTATAATCAATATTTTTGTAAAAAAAAATACACAAAAATCATTTAAATCTTTAAGGCCTTCATACTGATATGTCCTTTGTATGTAAATTAAAGAATTACGAATTTTGCACTGAAGTTCTACGAATGTCCGGAGAGCTATTGTCATACCCCCGGTGTCAGCAAAGCTTTAACCTGGCTTGTGGAATGGAGACCTGAAGAGCTAGGATGTTGATATTTGGTATGTGACTTCCTTGTGATGAGAGCTTTCTTCTAGTATCATACTTGTAGACATTTTGACCTTGACCTTGCCCTTAGGGTAATTTTTAAGAAACTTTAACCTTGCCTCTAGAAGGTAGGCTTTTAGTGGTAGGGTGTTCATATTTGGTATGTAACTTTCTTGTGATGAGTACTTTCTGGTCGTACCATTCTATAACTTTCAAATTTATTGTGCATTGAGGTCACCCTAATCCCCGGCGAGCTATGTTGTCTTCTGACAACTCTTGTTGTTTATGGCAACTACATATTCACGAATGGATATGGAGTAAATGAACATGAGACCATAATTAAGACATATGTTAACTCCAATTGCAATTAATTTGTTGCGGAAGTGACTTGTATTGTTTGTTTATTTATTTATTGGTTAACTGTAATTCTAATATAGTCCTTCCCGTATTTGTTTACTCTCTTGCAGTCCTGGCGTAGTAATCTCTACCGGGTCTAACATTCGTTAGCCCCGGCGACCGGGCTGTATCCAACCGGGACTATATGAACCTCTTCCTACCGGGCGGAGGGTTCCGGGTGATTTCAAACAGCAGACGATGCCATTGCTATTATTTATTGTTGTTATATTACTGAATTCGTAACTGTTCTTTCCCCTATTAAAAATAAAAAACATTTTAAATAACTCTGAATACGGAAATATATGGCAGTCTCAAGGAAATTTTAATACACAGTGGCTGAAATGTACCATAAAACAAAGAATTAATGACCAGTTTGAGGAAAAATGGAGCTCAGATATTAATAATTTTTCTAAAGGTGCATCTTTTAAATTGTTTAAGGACACTTTGCAGTTTGAAAAATATCTCGATATTTTACCATATAAAGATACGCTTACATTTTGCAAATCATAGATTGCCTATAGAAGTTGGAAGGTGGCAAAATATAGAAAGAGAAAATAGGATATGTAATTTATGTAGTGATGCAGAAATAGGTGACGAATTTCACTTTGTTCTGCAATGTAAATCTTAAAAGAAAGAGCGTCAACAATATTTACCGAAATATTGTTTGTACAGAATAAATACTTTGAAATTCAAAAAGCTATTTCAGTGTAAAAATAGACATATACTAAAAAACTTGTGTAGGTTATTAAAAATTATCAATCTGCGAAATTCTCCAGATAATTAAAATGAGTATTTTATATATTGATTGCCATATGCTTATTTTATTGTATATTTGTATATATGTATTTTTAATTGCTCTCTGTACCAATGTATATCTATGGTTTTTAGAGAATAAAGAATCTTGAAATCTTGAAATCCCTAGACAAGTTATATACACTCAGTACGATCTCAAGTCATTTTCAATATGAACCATAATGAAATATAACCATCAAAACCAAACGAATTCCTCATTTAAACACATCTTATATAGTGCTGTATCGAGAACCAGGGACAATCTTTTATAGGACGGTTTCGTCCTCCGTACAATCTAACGACTACTGAAGTAACAACAAACGGACACAAACCGCCCTACGGTTACAAATTTAACATGTACACTGATCATCAAAATTAATGGTGTTCAAAAAATTATGGATAAGTCTAGAGGATTCTAGGCTCGAATCAACAGGTACGTCTTTTTCCTGCTTCATCTTCTCGTTTCCTGTTTAAATCAAATATTATTCCACATGCCTGGTTGTATTTAAGTTTATGTATTTTTGTTTGTGTTTTGCTGTTCAATTTGTATATTGTTAATTTACAAGGAGAGAACACTTGTAAGTTTGAACAACTTTTGTCCGATCCTGTTAAATATATTTCAATGAAATAATATTAAACTATAACTGAAAAAGAATAAGAAAAATATGAATATTTTATTTATATAACAGGCAATAAAGAATCAGACAATTAAACAATGAAAGAAATGATAACAGAAAAAAAAACATATCATATCATATCCTCCGAAAATTGATACCTGTTTGCACATTTTTGATCATACTATAAAACCTATTTTGCTGTATGGATCAGATATTTGGGGTACTAATAAAATCGGTGCAAGTGATACTATTGAGAAAAAAATATGAAAAATACGAGTATAATAACATGTGTATTAAATTCTATAAGTATATTTTAGGAGTTAATAACAAGTCATCAAATATTGCTGTCATAGGAGAACTAGGAAGATTTCCATTTCATATTGATATCATATGCTCCATTTTAAAGTATTTACAAAGAATTTTATTGCTCGAGGAAGGTCATTTGTTACAACAAGCTTTACTTGAGAGCAAAAAACTTAGTAGCAAAAATATTAATTCCTGATTCAATTTTTTGCATCATACATTAGAGCAATTAATAATAAAAATTGATGATTTCAATATTGATAATGTCCGATGTGCTCTAATAAATAGATTTAAATCATATTGGAGAAAGAATTTACTTGAGAATGGAGAAGAACAATGTGGAAAGTTAAGAACATATTGCAAATTTAAAAATATATTTAAAAGGGAGCCTTATCTAAATTATGTTAAATCATTTCCATTAAGAAGATGTGTTACCAAACTAAAAATAAGTGCACATGATCTTGCGATTGAAAAAGACAGATACAAAAACATTGATAAATCAAAAAGATACTGTAAATTGTGTGATAACCAATATGTGGAAGATGAAAATCATTTTCTCATATTATGTCCATTATATAAGGTTTTCAGGGATTGTTTATTTAAAGAAATTGAGGTACATTGTAAAAACTTTAAAAATCTTGATAGCACTGGTCAACTGATATGGTTACTTTCTTGCGAAGATGAACACATATGCCATAATTTATCAGTTTATACTCAAAAATGTTTTGAATTGCGTAAAAATGTATTATCCAGTAGCCAAGTGTAGGTGTATTTTTATGCTTTTTATCATATATATTGTATCTTATATTCTCTCTTTCTCTTATGTTTCTCTTATTCTTCACTTCAATTACATGTACTATTTAATTGATTATTTTTGTCAAATGTTTAATATATATATATGTTATGTATGCCCTATATAGGGCCCATGATTTGGACAAGTAAAATATTCTATTATATTCTATTCTATTCTATAAGTAACATCTGCAGGTTCAGAGCCAACCTAATATTGAAAAGTGCATAATATCATATAGAACAATATCCTGCTTCTACTAAATTCCTAAGACGTTGATTGGTCAAAAGACGTCACGATCGGGTGACTGATTATTGTAATGCAACATTTATATAACGAAAGTTTTGATTGGTCAGAACAGACCGTCAATTCCACCATCTACGCACCTGGGACATGTTAGGTTCCCTGTTTAGTCTGGTTCCTTGTATGGTTACAAATATACACAAGTTAAAAATAGAACATGAAATCGATTAATGGTTTTTAATTGCATTACAATCGCAATAACAGTACATTATCTGAATACCCGAGGGCGTCAATCTTGATTTGACGGTCAAAATATCCGTTTACAGGCTCCGCTAGGCGTCGCCTGTAAACTGCATTTTGACCGTCAAATCTACGATTGACGCCCTCGGGTATTCAAATAATGTACTGTTATTGCTTAAATATATGGTTAGTTGCCGCAATTACGCGGCGTCACTATGCGATTTTATACAACCGCAAAAAATTTGAGGTCGTATAATGGTATGGCGCTGTCGTCGTCCGGCGTCGTAGTCGTCGTCGTCGTCGTCGTCTGTAGATACTTGTTTATGGTCAATAACTTAAGTTCCTGTTGACCAATCCTTATGAAATTTTACCACAATGTTCCTTGGCACAACAGGAAGGCAGGGGTGGGTTTTGGACATTTTGGCCCCTCCCGTTTTCACATATTTGGCTGTAGCATTTTCTACAGTTAAAATAGCAATTAAATCAAACAAAAGTAAGTTTTTATTGTATTTGTGGAAAGTTTTTTTGTCAGCGAGTTTGTTTATCAAAATCAAAATGTTACGGAATCATTAGATAGTCGCTGCTCGCTTCGGATATAAAATGGGTGAAATTTCCATATTAGAATCGAAATAAATCATACCCGCCAAATACTATATTGTCATTATAACATGGGCTTTCGTTGTTTTTGTATATTTTACCCCTCGCTAACGCTCGGGATAAAATATTTGCAAAAAATAACTCAAGGCCATGTTATAATGACAATATAGTATGGCGGCCATGTTTTATTTCTTAAATAAAACATGACCGCCATACTATATTGTCATTATAACATGGGCTTGAGTTGTTTTTGCAAATATTTCTTAAATAAAACATGACTGCCATACTATATTGTCATTATAACATGGGCTTGAGTTGTTTTTGCAAATATTTCTTAAATAAAACATGACCGCCATACTATATTGTCATTATAACATGGGCTTGAGTTGTTTTTGCAAATATTTTATCCAGAGCGTTAGCGAGGGGTAAAATATGCAAAAACAACGAAAGCCCATGTTATAATGACAATATAGTATTTGGCGGGTATGATTTATTTCGATTCTAATATGGAAACGTCACCAATTATATATCCGAAGCGAGCAGCGACTATCTAATGGTTCCGTAACATTTTGATTTTGATAAACACTCGCTGACAAAAAAACTTTCCACAAATACAATAAAAACTTACTTTTGTTTGATTAAATTGCTATTTTAACTGTAGAAAATGCCTCAAGTCCTCTTAATCGCCATTCAAACTTTCCAACCAACGCTGCTTACGAACCGGACATTACGATTTTATTTGTGACGTCACAAGTAGGAAAATTAAAGTTTGTCCCGAACATTGCCTTTTCAAGCAGAAAAAAAATTCCATAATAAATTTCGGAAACAAATTTAATCTAAAATTTGTTAGTTGATGGTTATTTTAACTGTTAAAATAAAAAATAGATTTAAAATATGCAACAGAAACTATGCATCCTTTGCGCATGTGCTAAGAGTGTTATATTGGTATTATAACATGACTCTATTTACAAAGCTAATACAGGAAGCCATACTAGAATGGGATTTCTTGCGTTGTGTTCCTAATTAAATTTCCTATCAGTTGTATGTCAACAGATTTTATGTGGCATGTACCGTTCAGGAGATAAATAGGGCCCAAAAGGGGCGATTTTCAAAAATTTTATTTTATTGATTTTATGAAAAAGAAAGGAAATGGGGTAAATGTCGAGGAGACAACATCCCATATCCAGGTTTAAACGACCAAAAACAAAGCATCTAGGGGTCACCGTACGGTCTTCAACACAGTGAGGAACCTCACACCATATAGCAAGCCCTAAATGGCCCCCAAAAGGTAAAAAAGCGAACAAACCAATGGAAACAAACCACATCCAACAACCCAAACACCAAGAAACCAAAATTCCACAAGAAGACACGGACAAGCCAGCCACCAACACACTCCCGACTTGGGACAGGCGCAAAAACCGCGGTGGGGCCAAAACCGCCCTCCTGGACCCAAACTCTCCCCCACGCGTGGCGAATGGCCAAAAAACAAACACACAAAAGACCCACAGCAAAAACCAAACCAGAAAAAAGTCCAACCTATCAAGACGAGCACTTTAGTCCGATTTTGATGCAGTTTTTTGCAATGGATTTCTTTTGAAAATAAACTTAGAGGTGCACCATCAGATTTTTGACAATTTGTTTCTTTTCCGAGCTATGAGGGGCCAAATGGGGACAAAATTGCAAATTTGCAGATTACCTAAAATTTTTATTTTTCATCGGATTTCGATTGGGTTTTTTTCTTTGAATTCCTCCTGATATAAGCTTACAGCAGTATGTCAACAGATTTTGCATAGCTCTTACCGTTTCCAAGCTACAAGGGGTCAAATTGGGGCCAAAATTGCAATTTTTCGAAATATGTGAAACCTTTATTTGTCATTAGATTTCGATAAGAATTTCTTCTTTGGATTCCTCTTGATATAAGCTTTCTGTATATTGTTGACATACCTCTTGCCCTTTCCGATATATATATAAGGAATTATAAATGCTAATTTTTATTTTCCTTAGTTTGTGCGCAGCTAATTACTTGGTCAATCTCTTTATTGTGTGCATTTAATTACTGTATCAAGCTCTCTACTGTGTCCTCATTCATTTTGAAGTACACTTGTTCAAATTTCAATGTTCGACATGCTGCGGTCGTATCATGCTGCGCTCGACTTAGCCCTTTATTAAACAGGTGTTTTGATAATTTACTGGACTCTCGGCAGGATATAAACATAACATAGTATGTAAGTGACCTAATATGGTATATACACGGTCAGTAAATTGAATATTGAGCTCGAGCTACGCTCTCGCCCAATATGAAATTTACTGACCGTGTATTTACCATATTAGGTCACTTACTGACTGTGTAATCTATAATATGACTATAATTTATTAACTTTGATAGGCATAATCCTTCTTACATTAAGAGAGTTGTTAATAAATGCACCAGACTTTCATGTATATTTACAAGATAAATTCATATTCCCAATTTTTTTTTACAGTTTTCTTTATTCTTTTCCAAAAAAAAAAAAAAAAAAAAATCTGGCTTCACTATATAATAATTGCTTCATTTTAAAATTTTCCCATTGGACAAATGCACTGACTTCTATTAGGGCGATTTTTTACTATGTGTGTCCGTTTCTATTCTTAGAAGGTGTGCACTGATTTTTATAATTTGCACAGTGACTGTATGATTTTAAAGTCATCATTTTGAGTATATTGTTCACTTTCAAAACAGTTTTTTAAAAAGAAAAATATGTATCTTACTTACTATAACACGGACAATGTCAAACTTATTATTGTACCAAACATTAAAAAAAAACTCTAGACTCGCATTTACATAAAGACCCGATTATAGCATCTAAAGATATTCAACTGAATACCAGATTAAACATCATTTGCATGTAAATCTTTGTATATGTATGCATCATATAATAGTCTGTCTTGCCACGTATGCATGCAACCCGGCTGTAAAAATATTTGAACATCGATATAACACTTCAGAATTAAATTGTCCAAGTTCTGACATTTCTGCAATAGTTCTAGCTTTTCTATTTACACCAAAAATATATTTCAAAAATTCTTTATGAAATTTTCTGTGATATTATTCATAAATACCTTTTTCTATAAAAAAATATATTACTAAACCAAGAAACGAAACCTAAAATACAGAAACAAACGAAACGGAACGAAATGGAACGAAGCGAAACGAAACGGTTTCGTTTCTTGAAATAGTAATATATATATATGGCATAATTACTAAAAGAAGAAACGAAACCGTTCCGTTTCGTTTCGTTTCGTTCCGTTACACGTTTTAGCATCACCCGAAGCTAAATATGTCCCAATTTGAAGATGTATCAATTTATAAAATCATTGTTTTCTCTGAAAATTCTCGATTAACGTTTTGTTTTGACATTGAAAACATCATGAGGAAGTGTCAAAGTGATTTTAAAAAGGAATACAGTAACGGCTAAGACCAAATATCCGTGTTTTTTTCTTAATAAAAAATGTTTGACAAAGTCGGCGTTGGTGAGAATGCTGATAGATCACGTGATTCTTTTTCTAATTTAAATACAATGAATATGCATTTAAGGTTAATGAGGACACCGGTCCCAGAAAATAGTTTACCATTTAAATTTCTTTGTTTTTGGATATATTGTAGTACTAAAGTAGTTGTTTGTTACGTGGAATTTTCAAACCCCCTTACCAGGCTTTTTCTCGAGATATATAGGGCAAGAGTTACCTGCCCCTTGGTATTCATGGGTATTTACAACAACAATATATTAGGACAGACTGTTATGTCCATGTTGTTAGTAGGAGAAAAATGAACATCAGCGGTATAAGCTGTGTCTATTCTATATGTGATAACATAGAATAGACTTCGATCTTCCCACCTTATAGCTTCAAAATTACCACAATACTCCCTTAACTTGCAATTTTTTTACGCTTTTTGTCCCTCGCCTGACCATATTTCTTGCCACAATAAAAAATTGTGTCATTTAAAATTTGATTTTTTTCATTGAATATATTTTTTGAAATCACAACAATAATATATTAAAAAATCAATATAGCAAACCAGGCTTTTAAGAGACCTACAAGCATTCTAAGTTGACAACATTGCCCTCCTCCCCTAAAAAATTTGCCGTCACTAGTACAAAAACCGGAAGTGATGTCACTGGCTGTGCTTGTAGCACCAAAAACAAACAACTATAGTCATGTCACTGCCGAACCGGAAGTGGATACTTTCTTGTCTACTGTAAGCATAAATGCAAAAATTCGTCATTTACAAATTCTTATTTTGTGACATAATTCGACACGTGACCCCGCAGGAGTTCTAAAGAGTTAAGGGAGCATGCATGCTGGACCGGAAGTAACGTGTATTTCCTGTTGGCCTCCATTTTGACCGTGAATGGCCTAATATACTGTATATAGGTATATTTTGGATTACGTTGACATTATGAAGTAGTTGATATTTCTCATATTTTCTTGTTCCAATTTTCTCAGGTCGTCATCTTTATAAAACAAAAATCAGAAGTGGCTCTTTCTAGAAGTATTTCTGTCAATGGAATGGGAGATAGCTTATGTTGTTTAAGGGTTATTTCCCTCTTTCCATAATTTTCGTGTTTTTATTCTATCTTTATTTCCCTTTTTTCTTATTCTTTTGTGTGTATTATTTATTTTTTTTAAACTATCTCTCTATTTTATTAGATTTTTCAGTGACTTCTCTCTGTTTATCACTTAACTGTGTTATTGTATGATTATTTTCCCCTTTTCACACCTTATTTCAAGATCAACTCCCTTTTTCATCTCATTCGGAGCAATTTGAATTTTTTCCTGCCATTTTTCTGTTTCCATGGCAACGGTTGCCATTTTGATATTTTTATTACCAAAACCTGTTTCTACACATGCTAACTAACCTTCCTGTCAAATTTCAATCAATTTGGTGCAATTTGAAATTTTCCCGCCATTTTTTGTTTCCATGGCAACGGTCGCCATTTTGATATTTTTAACACTAAAACTCTTTTCTACACATGCTAAGTAGCCTTCCTGTCAAATTTCATTCCATTCTGAACATTTTTAATTTTTTCCCGCCATTTTTCTTGTGTGATCATGTCACAGCTGTCCTCATTAACCTTAAAATGATCATAATTTCTCCATATGCAGTAAACGAGCCATGTAAAGATTCATGAGCTTGGGACAAAGCCTGTGAAAGCGTATTGTTTTGATTTTGCGCCGCCATATTGTTGCTACTTTTGGTGGGTGGTGTTAAACCTGTTTTTGATGATCTCTTACGTTTTCGTTTTGGCTTTTGTTTTTCCATCGAAAGTCCACAAACAAGTAGAAGAACGAGCTAACATTATGAACTGAACATCCAAGTACGAAAAGTCATCTAAAAGTCACATTTTGCTCAAGTTTTACACAGAGATCTCAAGACACGTCCACCCTGTTCCGTCACCGTTTTTTCCTGGTAGCTTAGAGGAACTTCACAAAACCTTTGCCGGGAAAAGGCGGAGGCAGATGTCATGACAAGTCATAGAGTTGCATCAAGTAGCTGTGTTAACCAACAAGTGCGTGCATGCAATCATTTATCAAAAATATTTCCATGCAACAGCCCCAGTGAACTCACTGAAGGTGAAATTTCTATAAATGACAAAATTTCTTACCTTGAAATTATGAGATATGTCCTTTCCTTATTTAAACATTTGTTAAAAGATTCCGTAATTATGTACTGTAATGTTATATTCGCGTGTATTCAAATTAAATGGCATTATGCTTTAAAACATCATCAGATTCTTTGTTTCTTTTAACACCAATTTTCATGGTACAAAGAAAGACAATACATATTAATACATACAAATAATATATTGCAAATCACAAGATATATAGATATACAATAGTAAACAGACAAATCAGAACTTCACTAGGAGAACGCACCTCTGTATTTATATGTTTTATGGGTTTACTTAAATTTTTTAAAACCTGTATATTTTTTGATTGAAAAAGTCTCTGAATTTCACTCACATGATTGTGAAAATTGTCTATCGTCAAATGAAAACACCTTTACTTAGCGTCTGCTACTCCGGAAATGAACACAAACACACTTCAAGGACCGACAACTACTGAGTAAAATCAACGAACTAAAGTGCTGTTGAGATTACAATGCATTCTGAGGTAGCATTGTTGAGCCCTTAAGTGTAATCCTTACCTTAATTGTAATCCGATTACACTTAAGGTTAAGGACCACCCTTTAATGTAATTCCGGTTACATTTACGGTTGCAGGACCTCCCTTAATTGTAACCGATTACAATTAAGGGAGATAGTGTGCATATGCCTGCAGTACCTACTGTAATTGTAATCCCTCGGAATTAGTTTACAATTTGCAGCACATATAAGATAAGAAAACGTGTTCGCCATAAATTGATTATGAGTCATATTTGTTTTAAGTAGCCATCGTTACCATGAAAAAAAAGGGCGGAGAAAAATTGAAATGAAGGTTTAGTGACCATGTCAATTTTCTTTAGATTAGATCCATTTCTCGACATTTATTAGTGGTAGATCAATAATATTTTGTATGTCACATGGTTTGTATAGTTTATGTCAGTCTGGTGTAAGACTTTTGCCCTTTTACATTTTGTGGTTCTTTTCGGCATGTCTTTAATTTTTGGTTCTTAGATAAACCCCAAAATTGGTTGCTAGAAAATTAGTAGCTAGAAATTGGTCGCTATAGCTTGAGTCTGGTTAAAAATATTGTTTAAAAGTCAGAATTTCTATCATTTTCATACAATTCCGTCTACTTTTCCGTTTTAGGGAATTAAAAGCTTTAGAACAATTTTTTCATTTCTTTTGTATAATATTTTGAAACAATTCTGAGCACTTTTTCTCCGCTCTTTTTTGTTTACATGGTAGCGATGGCTATTTAAAACAAACATGACTAATAATCATGCTATGGTGGTACACGTTTTCTTCTCTTATATGCGCTGCAAATTATAAACTAATTCTGAGTGATTACAATTACGGTAGGTACTGCATACATATGTACACTATCTCCCTTAATTGTAATCGGTTACAATTAAGGGAGGTCCTGCAACCGTAAATGTAACCGGGATTACATTTAAGGGTGGTCCTTAACCTTAAGTGTAATCGGATTACAATTAAGGTAAAGATTACACTTAAGGGCTCAACATAGCATATATTAACATAACGTGAGTTATGAATGAGATTGAGTGTAAAGGATGCGTTGCATTAAGGTTCTAAATCGGCCCACTATTTTGACAAAAAATAAATTTAGTAGAAACATTGTTTCTTTAATACATTTCAATACTACAACATTTTCAGTTTTGACCATATGTGATTTTTTTTAAAAACATTGCTTTATTCTATTGAAATAAGCTCATTTATAATAGCCCTCTTCATGGCAATTAACATTGAGCTTTTGGAAAAATAATAGACATGGGGTGTCTTCGAACTGACTTTTAACTCTGCCTTGCATTCGGAACCAAGCTAATAATCATATATGAGATTACTTACTAAATAAGAATTATGCATGCAAAATGCCAGGTGAAAAATCAGTGTATTTATGCTATTCTTTTATGTGATCTGCCTCGTTTATAAAAGTTTTATTGATTCATATATGCATATTATATCTTTATACACGTCAACATTCTCAGTAAATGTGGTTTTGATAGTATTTTATACTTTTTAAGAGCTTTTTTTTCTAACCTGGCGATTTGTCAAATAAGCTGAACACGATCTGGTTTAGTAAGTAGACGCTATATATTTTGTTAAATTTTTCTTGTTTAATTTTCCCCTTATAAAAATGTGTTTTTATGCATTTGAAACAATAAAAATTAGCCGTTGATTACAATTAATTGCTTTTAAGAATCATCCTTGCACATGTTAAAAAAATTTCAAAGAAATTTGATTACATTTTTTCCAATTTCTTTGTAATTATATATCTTCGATTTTGTTACTGTCCTTTAGCAGAATTGGTCGAATAAAAAAAAAAGGGCTCCCTTCTCCATATGTCACAGGATCAGGTTCCCTTCTCGATATGTTACAGGAGAGGGTTCCCTTCTCGATACGTTATAGGATCGGGTTCCCTTCTCGATATATTACAGGAGGGCCAATAACTTTTCTATACAGTTGACGCTTGGACAGAGATGCTGTTAATAGAGAATCACCTACCGGAGTTAAAATATAACAGAAACAAGTACCCTTAGTCTTAAAGGCCTTTGTTACTTCTTAGTTGTTCTCGCTTAGCTTTATAGTAGGTAGGAGAGGCTCTCACAATGAAAATATAATGATCTTTAATACCCGAGAATATGTCTGAATTGATTGCAGCAAAATGCAACACTCGCTCTGCAATAAGTATGTATTTCTGTTAGAAAAGGGATTCCATGATTGTTCAAAGTTGATTCTTTTCTTGGAATAAAACTGAAATGAGTGACTTTTTGTTTGAAAACAGAAAAACAACTAAGAGTTCGAATTAATTAAATGCCTTTCTTTAGATCATGCAGCTGGTATGTATGCAGGATGCATAGTACACTCAGGGCTCATTATCAAGCCATGCTCTAAACTGTGAAATGAAATGTGTTGAGGGTGTGTCTTCATATTTTGTATACTTTATAATAAAACTTCTTAATATTCAGTAAATATATTCTCAATTATACCAAATAAAAAGCATAATATTCACTTTGCAATAATCAATGTCTCAATGTTTGTATTCTTGGCAAAATATCCGAAAATCAAAAATAAGTACTAAAACATACAAAAAGTCGACAAAATCATTATATTTAGGCTCACTGACGTGATATTTTGTTTCCAATTTATATTGATATATATGAAAATATGTATTAGTATATGAAAATATGTCGGACAAGCACAAATTCATACTAATATCAAGAAAATATCGAAAAATAGGATGGTAAAGTATTCCATTTACCTCCAAAAATGAAATTTTGGTGTACGTTTTTCTTATAAAGGGTTATTTGTTTTTAACTGTATTATTCCCTTTAAAAAAGAAATTGATTACAAAACAAAGGATTTCTTGGATAAAATAGCACAGTATGTACATTATTATAATATCAAAATGATGTTCATGGTTGTTTTTGCACCGTGCCAATCTTTATTCTTTTCATACTGTATTTATTCTTTTATCAAGAGTCCTAGTGAAATCCCGTGATCACATGACTTGCGCATGCGCGATTTGAAATTTTTTTGTACAGTTTTAATCTACACATATTGTGGATTACATTGGAATACATTATTTCAAAATTCCAGGTGGGCCGGAAAACGACCTTATTGCAACCCATCCTTTGAATATTTTTCTCTTAATGGATGAGTGTATTGAGGTGACCTGAGCA
This sequence comes from Modiolus philippinarum, assembly GCA_002080025.1. NCBI lineage: Eukaryota > Metazoa > Mollusca > Bivalvia > Mytilida > Modiolidae > Modiolus > Modiolus philippinarum. The sequence goes on from MJUU01068957.1 coordinate 21,803, forward strand.
GACTTGTCAAGTCTCACACATTACCAATTTTTTACTAATAAAATAAATGTTCCAAGTGACGTAAAAACAACACTATAAATACTTCAACTGCTTTGTAATTTATCCAGGTGACACTAAATATTTTTTGAAGAACTTGCACATGTCTCAAAAAAGCATGTAAAACAAAAATTATAATAATTGCGCAATTCTAACATTTTCTGAACAGAATTACGAGATACTAAGTACTTTTTTAAAAACATAAAATAAAATGAACAAACACTATGCACACGAAGACATAAATACAACTGTTTACAAAATAAGAAATTTCTGTGAATATTTAAAATGAAATGCTAGCAGGTTTGGCACGTAAAAACGTTTACATTGGTCATTGGAGATTTAAACCGCAAACTCTAACACAAGACGAACTTCATCTTTCTTCAAAACTGGAAATATCCTACCTTTACCTTTACTATCAGTAATTCCAGTAGGGAAAGTACGATAAAAAGTTAGGTCGCAACATGCTCCCTAGGAAAAGACCTCGATTTGACGTACAATCACTTGATGAAGGTTGCTGCGCCGTATATCTTATTTTTATCATTGAGTCATTTTTTTTTAAATATGTGCATATCTATGATATGAACTTAAAACAAAATCGACACAAATGCTATAAAAAACTAACAATGCTGCATAGAAAAAAAGATAAAATTCATCACTGAGAAGTCATATTTTGGGACCCCTGATAAACACCTCTCCCCTTTTCAGATATTAAATTCAAAGGTATTTGGTCTCAGCTTTAGACAGGGTGACTTTACATCACTGTTCATTCGTCCGTCCATCGTAAACTTTTCATTCAAAGATCTCCACTGAAACCACTGGGAGTATTGGAACAAAACTCTGTCACAATGGTCCTTGGGTACGAGTACCCTTTAAGAATTGTATCAATTGCATAGGTCTGCACTCAATCCAAGATGACCACCACAGGGAAAAACAAAATAACATTTGTCCATATGCCATGGAAATTCGCTTAAAGACTTTGGTCTCTGAAACCACTGATCAAATTGGAGCCAAACTTGATCACAAAAAACTCATATCCCTTCAAAATTTGTGTCTAGCGGGACTGCACCAAATCCAAGATGTCAACCAGTGGGGAAACGTTAAGAAATTTCCATAGGACCCCCATAGGGAATTTCATTATGATCTCTGAAACTGCTGTCTATATAGGTCATGGTATGTGAGAGATACAGTCATTTGAGATCCCCTTACATTTTTGTATTTATTCTTCGCTCGCTGTTAAGGTTGCACCTTCCTCATATTATTATTATTAGGCATATTCATCAACTGTTTACTTTGAAATAAACAAGCATTAACCAATGTGTAAGATTAAACCAGTGGATACGTCATTTTATCACCACTGGATAACGCTAAATCGGAGCAACTAAAAGAAGATGATAACTACCAATCAGAAACCCCTTTCCTCAGATTTAAGTAAGAAGTCTTGAAGTCTGTAAGTTCTATGGTCGCCCTCATAAGTTTTAAAAACATCATAATGTTACGGATCGGGAACATTCCAGTGACTTGTTTTATTAGAGTATTCAGACTTTACATGTCCCTGTCTACGACTTTTACTTTGGCTACTGTAAGTTTCCTCATGTGACCCCGAGAATTCAGGATGAGATTTCATTTCGAAAACGTTTCCTGTCATAAATTACCTCTGAGGATTGTGACGTTCAATGTTTATTTTGAAACGTCACATATTTTTGTTTGAAATGTAACTTCCGGGTACAATTCACGTGCCCGGAAGTTACAAATTGAACAAGATTTACAGACCCTATTCTCACATGGCGGTTGATGCATGCATAGTGGGAGGCACTAACAATGTCGACGAACCAGGTTTGATCAGTATAACGGAGTTCTTGTGAACAATTTTGTGATTTTTTAAAAACTTGAGCGATTTGCATATCCATTTAATATCATCATAGATTACTGCATCATTTAAACCGTATTTTGTCGCATCATTTTCATTATCGCGCCCATTGTACTAAAAACATCAGTCCATCGTAAACATGGCTTTCAATAGACCGTAAGGAAAATATGTACTCTGAAACCATTAGGCCAATTTGATCCTAACTTGGTAAAAGACCTTTGGCGGTTCTTTTTGAATAGTGCCCTGCAAGTCTGCACCACATCCAAGACGGCTGTCAGCGGCAAACCAGGTTTAAAATTGGACCAATTGAAAAACCTTCCAAAATAATTATGTGACACTACTTGGCCCTTAAGAACAAAATTTAGAATCACAACGACCCTTAGATGGTATCCTTTTTAAAAAAATTTCCTGTAGGTCTGTACCTTATCCTAGATTTACGTAGTTGAACATATTAAACCCTACAGAAAATAAAATTAAAAGTTGTCTTCTGAAAAGTTTTACGTTTGAACTAGGGATGTCAACGAGTACTCGAATACTCGAGTATCGCTCGGAAGCTACGAATATCGAGTACCTAAGTGGTACTCGAATACTCGGCATTACAACTGCCATTCTCTTTGTTAATACGACTGCCTCCGTATTCAGAGCATTACGCTTTAAAACATAATAAACTCGTTACTATCCACCTATAGACACTATGAAATAACATTTGTTGAACATCTAAAGAGAAATGTAGACATGTTATGCTACTTAAAATTCAAAAGCAAATATCTCCCAAAATACCTTTTTTATCATGTTAATTTCTTACAAGCGACTTAACAAAAATTCAATAAAAGCGAAATATTTTTTTTCAATTTCATTTTCTGAAAACAATTTAAATAAAGAAAAAATACCTTTTTACAACAAAATGCAAAAATGATGGAAAACAATTAAAACTGAATCCTTTGTCCTAACAAGTGTAAGACATGGTCAGAAATAACTCTGTTGGTAGCTGTAAAAAAACAAACTTTGAACATATCATTTCTTAGCGAACTTTTCTTTCGTTTGAACAAATTGGCAGTTTGGTTATATTTCTATTAACTGAAAAGCCGAAAAATGTACACTTTGTGATAAAATAATATTCTCTACTGAAAATTTATTTGATTTAAACCGTGTTGTCCCCTAAGCGTTAATTGTGATTTAATTAAACAATTTGATTAATCAGACAGGTGTGTTACTAAACAAAAACAAGTTGTTAAAGAAAAACTTGCATATAATTTTGAGTTAATTGAATGTTGATTGATTGGCTATAAGGGTACACAAGCCAAGCGCGGATCCAGGCAATTAAATAAGGGGGCTTCCCTAGGGAAATGTAAAGAGTTTTCGCCAAGCGGAGCGAGGCGCGAAAATTTTTTGGGAGTATTTCTTGATTATATACCAGGATATTCATTATAAAATACATGGTTGTCAAGAAAAAAGGGGGTTTCCAGCCCCCGGAACCCCCTCTGGATCCGACAATGCACAAACAGTCATGGTGCTTCTGTTATGGCATATGAGCAATATCGTAATTATTTCATTGAATAATAAGAATCTTGAAGTCTAGTAATTTTCGTTTCAAAAGATCACCGAGTACTCGAGTATACTCGAGTATTGTATCCGAGTACTCGAGTGGCATTTTTCATTCATTTTGACATCCCTAGTTTGAACCATTACTTTTACTGAATCTGTCTTTTAAAATAAAACCAATAGGCCCTTTGGGTTGCCGTTTAAAACATACCCAGCAGTACCCTCTCATCAAAATGACATAGAGCTTGAAACAGTTAAACATTGAACCCTAAAGGAATCATATTCAAAGATTCCCTCTTCATTTGCCATGAGAATACGAACTAAACTTGGTCACAATGGTTCCAAGAATGTCCCCTTCAAGAAGGTTTCTTTGTGATCTGCACTTCAAAAATAACAGCGGAAACAATATTTAATAGTAGACACTATAGAAAAAAAATCTCTTCTGAAACCACCTGCATGCATGGTCATTTGGAACCAAATATCGTTTTAAAAAGTCTTTGGGTTTCTATTAAGTTGTGCAATTCTATTCAAGACTGCAATTTTAGCGAAATTTTCCTTTGGATTCAGCGCTCTCTATATATCTCAGTTATGGTTTACTTGTTCTTGAGAGAATTTTACATATGAATATACTATCATACTTTCAATATGAAAATTCAAATTTTATTAGATTTCCAAATATTTATTCCGACCACATTCTTACTATTTTATAATGCCAAGTATGTTTGATATTAACTCGATGAGTGCCCTGATGTTGTAGCTTGTCTCATGTTCGTCTTCTTTGTCTTGAAAAGAATAACGCCGATTGTAAGAAAGACTTAGCCAGTTATCCTTGGCCCCCATCCTTATGTTTGATGAAAGTTTAATCCTGCATCCGTGGTCAAAAGAAAAGATATATTATTGTGGCGTTTTTTGTGACATCTAGCCATGAATTCCGCTCAAACCATCTTAAAATTACAACGAGGCATAAGCAAAGCTTATTGTTGAAGACCGCATGGCGACTTTAAGATGAAGAACAACAATAAAAGTGTTGTTCCATTACTTGTCTCTACCATGTATTTGCAAAGACTTTGTCTCGTGTGTATTGACTCCATTTCTTTCATTTCATCTTTTCTTTGAATATCCTTATAAAATTCACAATGTCATCTCCAGGGTCGATCCCGGGACCTCTACCACTCCAGCCAGCCACCTAACAGAGTGAACCAAGGAGTTTGATATAGATCTGGATACTGTTTAGGCATATTCCTCGGGGGAAAATTGCAAAAGCTAAAACAGACAAAGATGAATAAAATATTAAATATTTTTTATGATAATTTATTCAAGAAAAAAAATAGCAAACATTGATGACAATAGTAAACTAAATTTACTGTCGAAATGCGCATATGCAGAAATTAAATTCACAGTAACTTCGGTATACTCTAAGCAATCATGTAAAATCTCTGTAGAGGGTTATTTTATCTTGTCATAATTTTGAGTACAGAAAACTAATAATAAATATAGAATAAGTGGCCACAATATATTCATTGAAAGGGTAGGTATTTAAAAATTCGAAGAGAAGAAAGACTTTGTAAGAAATGTAAAACATAGAGGATGAAACCCGTTTATTATTATATTGCTGTGTAAATAATGCCACAAGAAAACACCTTCTTGATTTTTATACCCCCCGGATCTTTAGATCGGGGGCATATTGTTTTGACCTGTCTGTCTGTCTGTCGGTCTGTATGTATGTACGTACACAAATGTATGTATGTCTGACTGTCTGTTAACCTGGCTCGTAACTTTTGAACAAGATTTGATAGGCCTTTCATATTTTGTATGTGTATTGATCATGTAACGCGGAACGCTATTATGCAAATTTCACTAAGGTCAGGTCAAAGGTCAAGGTCACAGAGGTCAACATTTCAAAATCTAGATTTTGTTATAGCTCATTAATTACAATTGCTAGAGGCTTGATATTTTAAATGTGAATAGATCTGATAGAGCTTAGTACAAATCCACCAAAAGAATTTGGGTCAGGTCAAAGGCCAAGGTCACAGGGGTCAAATCTAGATTTTGCTTTATCTCATTCATTACAATTGCTAGAGACTTGATATTCTAAATGTGAAAAGATCTAATGGAGCTTGGTACAAATCTACTTAAAATCAGGGTAGGGTCAAAGGTCAAGGTCACTGAGTGCAAATTGGAAAACTTTAACCAAATTTTTAACATTGTCTATATCCTTTCAACCAGATGTGACAGGATCTTCATATTCGACCTGTATATTGATCATTTAAAGCTGAACACCATTGTGTAAATTTTAATAAAGTCAGGTCAAAGGTCAAAAGGTCAAAATCTGCTCATTAATTACGACTGCAAGAGGCTTGATATTCTATATGTATCTAATGGACTTCAATACAAATGTCTACTTAACCTTAATATCTAATGTATATTGCAATTTGTGCGTTAATATTTTACATTGTAGACATGGTTGCTACCGGGGGAATAGTGTTTCACAAACATATCTTGTTTAAATAATGAAAACGAAAATTTTGTACATTATCTGATTTAGATCAAGTTAATAACATCCTCAATCCAAACACTCCTAATCAGGTGAACGAAAATAGGTTCCTTTTTTTTAAACAGTGAACCAGTCGCATACATATATATTCTATAATGGCAATTAAAATATTGAATTTAATTGATCAATTACTGACTATTTAAATCTGCCCAACTCAGTTCACCGCAGATGGGCTGTCCTGTTACATTCTAAAAAAAAAATTGTCAGCTCTTTCAACATTAGTTGGCAAGACTGAGAAGCAAGATGGCACAAAACACTCACCATTGCTGTAATTAACTGTAATCTTATTTATTGTTGGACAAAAATGCGATCCTTTTTATAAATCGTTATGAGAGAACAGTTTTCGGACTGTTTCAAATCAGTGTCGGACTTATAATTGTCGGAATAATTAGTATCGGACTAATGACTGGGACTTAGTTGTCGGAATAATGGCTGTCGTACTAGTGAGTGTCGGACTATAGATATGCACCCAACCTTACCCTACTACACATCAATGAGATTTCTCAAATTTCAGTGTGAAAAAATACGAGACTTGTATTTTTTTGGAACATTATCATTTCCATATCATATCTAAATTGTAGCATAAAAGCAATTGCTACTGTTCTATTCAGATATCTATTTCAATTTCAGCATTTCCATGGAAAAGTCCTCAACAAGTGTAAATCTTTGTACAATATGCCAAGCAGACGACGTCATAAAACATGCATCAGTCTGGTGCTTTGAATGCGAGGAATTTTTGTGCTCAGAATGCAGCCGAGTTCATAGCAGATCAAGGTTATCGAAAGAACACAAAGTAACCACTATAGAAGACTACCGAAATTTACCCCAGTTTGTTTTGGATATCAAGAACATATGTTCCGACCATGACGAAAAATATGAATATTACTGTTCCTTTCACGGGAATGCCTGTTGCGTCAAATGCTTGCATGAGGTGCACAGAGAATGTCGAGAATTAAGACCCATTCGAGAGGTTCTGGAAAATTTCAAATCGTCAGCTGCAGTACCTCATCTTGAAGATAATTTGCAAAAAATTGGGAAAAATTTAAATGAAGTTGTCAAATACCTAAAAAGCAGACGAAATAAAAACCAAGAACAAAGCTCGAAAATTTTAAAAGAAATTCAACGTATTCGTGCCGATATAATCAACCATTTGGACAGAATTGAGCAGAAAATCGTAGATGAACTGCTATCCGAACAAAAATGTATTGATGATAAATTGGATAAAATAACAAAAGAAGTCGAAGAAAAATCCCGTCAAATAATTACCATTCGTGAAGACTTTTCAAAAATGACACGCCATGCAACTGCTCTTCAAACATACATAGGATTAAAGAAAATAGAATCAACTGCCAAGAAAGAAGATAACTATCTTGCCAACCTTGTAGACAACCCAGAAATGAAGGAAACTACATTGGAAATGGAAGTGTCACAACAATTAAAAACGCTGGTACGTGACATTGCTTCATTTGGAAAAATTGTTGTTCGAACCTCAGAGAGTATGGTAATGGGGAATATGAAACTATCAGGACAGCAGTCTGCTCAGTTGTTAGTGCAGACACCAAAAACGATTCATGAACTCCAGCTTAGTAAGATTTTCAGAATAGATGTAGAAGGAGAACAGATTTATGGTTGTAACATTTTTCCCGATGGAAGAATGGCTTTTGTAGATTACAACAAAAGTCATTTACTGTTGTACAACAGAGAAGGATATATCATAAAACAAATAGGTATATCAGGTAATCCAGGAGCTTGTGCGTATGTGAAAAATAACCACATTGCAGTTTCAATACCAAAGATGAAAATGGTACAATTAATAGATATAAGAGAAAGTTCCACTGCCAGAGAGGTTCTTGTTGAATGGGAGTGTTGGGATATAACAGCCGAAGATCGGAAATTATATGTGAGAGCGAACGGCTGTAACGCTGTTCATGTATTTGATTTGGATAGTTCTGCTGTAGATAAAATTACACAAAAAGTACAGATATATGGCTTTTATTTGTTAAACATTTCAGTTTTCAACGACAAGATATACTGTACAAACTGGAAGGTAAACACTCTGTACTGCTATGATATGGCAGGTACTCAGTTATGGACGTTCCAGCAGCAGGATCTTCTTGAGCCTCGAGGTATTGCGCTAGACAATGTTGGATTCGTTTATGTAGCATGTCGTAAATCCAATAAACTAATGGTGATTAGCTCCGATGGCAAAGAGAGTAAAGTCCTGCTCGATGAAAAAGATGGCCTAGTGTCACCAGAAGCACTACATATTAATAGAGACCTTTCACTCCTACTCATTGGTAGCAAACAAAAGGCGTTTCTTTATAAAATTTAAAAAAAATTTACATTCAGACATTGGCACAATTATGAAGATAAAATTTTGAATATGATACTGTAAATAAACTGATTTTTATGCCCACTTGAATCAAAGATTCGGGGGCACATAGTTTTTTGTCTGTCTGTCTGTATGTCTGATTGTCTTTCTGTTTGTCTGTTTGTACACATTGGGTATATCTTTTGAATGTTAAGCGAAAAGTCTTTCATATTTGTTGTAAACATATTTTATTAATAATAATTGTCACATAATGTCACAAACATAACACAAAGATATACAAAATTAAAATTTAGACATATTATTAATGGGATTCGGAAACAAGAATATTTTCTTATATTAATCCGTTTCCCAAAAGATAAAAAGAAATTACATCAAATAAATTAACTATGCTCAGAGATTTGCTATACATCTGTTCACAAAGTAATACATTTCTACATCTACAACTTAAAAAGATAAATTAAATAGTAAGAAGTAAAGACAGAGGTTGAAAAGAAGATAAGAGGGGTATTTTCAAGATGGCGAGCTCGAAGAAAACATCATATTTGCTATAAAATGGGGTTTCAACTAAGTCGAAAATCTTTTGCTACTGAGAATAAAGTTTTGAACTGAATTAAAAATATTGATATTCTGTTTAACAGATAAGAAATCAGATCCAAACAACAGTAAACTACAAGAAATGCGACATGGAATTTGTAAAGTGAATAAAAATACTTTCTATTTTCCCTCATGAACAATTTGATGAGGGTACTATATTTTTCAGGAACAAACACTACACTGCATTCTTAACCTCGAGTGTAATATTTGTCCAATTCGGGAACCAGAATAGAATTAAGAAGGTATTCTTGGAACACTATTTCTGAAATGGATTTAAAACTATGTAAAGTGGGAATTGACTTTACATTCTCACTTAGTGAATTATGTCTCCCCCCTCTTAAGGGGGAGACATATTGTTTTTGTCTTTTCCGTCTGTCGTCCGTCAGTCCGTCCGTCACATAGTTTGTGGACGCCAATTCTCCTACATCTTTCATCGGATTTTAAACAAACTTCACAGGATTGTTGACCATCATGCCTAGTTTTGCACATCGTCTCACCGGATTGATCGGTTAATTTTTGCTGAAGTTATGCCCCTTTTTGACTTAGAATTTTGCGAAATTTAGTTTGTGGACGCCAATTCTCCTACATCTTTGATCCAATTTCAACCAAACTTCACAGGATTGTTGACCATCATGCCTAGTTGTGCATATGTAAGCCAAAATAGTATCCTGTGAAATAAGCTCCAAATGGAACAAATGTTATTGATATATCTATGATATTTATTCCGTCTGGAGATTATTTCACCAGGTGAGCAGTAAATACTTTCCAACTGGAGATTATTTCACCAAATGAGCTATGAAATTTGTTCCTCTGGAACTTATTTCACGATGGATACTATAAACCGTTACAAATATCGTCTCTCCGGATTGATCGGCTAACTTTTGCTGGAGTTATGCCCCTTTTTGACTTAGAATTTTGCGAAATTTAGTTTGTGGACGCCAGTTCTCCTACATCTTTGATTCGATTTCAACCAAACTTCACAGGACTGTTACCATCATGTCTAGTTGTGCATATCGTCTAGCCGGATTGATCGGCTAATTTTTGCTGGAGTTAAGCCCCTTTTTGACTTAGAATTTTACGAAATTTAGTTTGTGGACGCCAATTCTTCTTTATCTTTGATCCGATTTCAACCAAACTTCACAGGATTGTTGACCATCATACGTAGTTGTGCATATTTTCACGCCAGATTGATGGGCCATTTTTTAGAGGAGAGTTATGCCCCTTTTTGCCTTAGATTTTGCTGAATTATAAAGTTTGTGAATCTAATTCTCCCACATCTTTCAAAGGATTTCAAGTTAACTTCACAGGATTGTTGACCATCATGCTTTAGTTGTGCATATTGTCTAGCAGGTATGAATGGCCACCTAGTGGCAACATAAACTTACTTGTGTTTTATCACTGAAAGAACATTACGTACTGGGGGGGGGGGGAGACATTAGTTTTTGTATCAAAAACACACTTCTAGTTCCACTTTTTTAATGTTGATGGAAGAAAATAATTCGAATAAAAGCTCGTTCTACACATCAAAGGAGGAATGTCATTCAAGTTACGAGTATTATATGACTGGACATCACGAAATCGTGCTGGAACACGTTCACTATGATAGGACGAGGTTAGGTTGTTGGACATTTTGAAAAAATAGACAATCTTATGAGTTTCACGTCTTTTATTTAATTTCTCCCTACCCGTTTCTTTATACAAATTATGAAAACAAGAAAGTCGAGTTCCACCGAAGACAATCCTTGCTGCCTCAAGTTGTACATTTTCTACTTTATGAGCAAGAAGAGTTTTTCCATTATCCCAAATAATATCCCCATATTCTAGAATTGGGCGGACGTAAGATATACTAGTATACATTTTCTCCAAGGTTCTCTTTTCTAGGGTGAATTTCAATTTTCTCAAAATATTTATTCTATTATACGCTTTCTTTACTATCATATCAATGTGTTTGTGCCACCCACATCATCTGATAACAATAATCCTAAATGCGTATCTTCATTAGTTGTTTCTTAAGTGGAGCCGTTCATGAGCAATGGCGGGTGTTGAGGTTAATTAATTTTTCTTGATATTATCATAGTTTCAGTTTTTCGGGCATTAAAAGTAACTAGCCATTTTTCTGACCATGAATGTATTTTTTGAAGATCTGCATTTAATTGATTTGCAGCTAAATTTTGATTATCAACTATAATGTACAAACTAGTATCATCTGCGAAAAGCTTGATTAGAGAATAAAGATCAGGAATAAAAGAGGACCAAGGATTGATCAGTGTGGAACTCCAGCCTTTATGGTTTGCCAACCAGAAAAGCTATTGCATACATGTATAACTACTCTTTGCTTCCTATTAAAAAGATAGCTCTGAAACCATTCAAACAGTTTACCTTTAATTCCAATATTATTTAATTTATACAAAAGACCTTTATGCCAAACTCTGTCGAAGGCTTAACTTATACACTCTATAGGATCACTGTACCCGATAAAATGATTATTGGTCAACTGGCGCATTGTTGGTGTACAATAAACAAGATATGCATGGATGAACTTTATCTTTAACTGCAGAAAAAACATACTTATCAGAATTTTTTTCCGTATATTTTTTCTAAAATAACTTCAACCTTTAAACTTATGCTTTCTCGTGCAGGAATGATGAGAGCAAATGGATATAAATTAAGATATTGTCAGACCATACTCAAGTGAGCGACCAATTTCTAGCGACCAATTTTCTAGCGACCAATTTTCGGGTTTGTCTAAAAACCAAAAATTAAAATAAGGCCCTAACTCACCTAAAACAATTTGTAGCGACCAATTTATTAAAAATGTTTAAAAATGACAGACAAAAGCAAAAATGACCTATAAACCATGAAAATTTGCTAATCGGAAATACAGTGCATAAATAAGAATGTGGTACTTAGTAACTGCTTTTTTTAATGTAAATATTTAATTGGTGGATCCAAAGGGGGTTCCGGGGGTTGGACCCCCCTTTTCGGACAATCATGTATTTTTTAATGAATATCCTGATGTTTTATCAAGGTATAACCGAAAATTTTTCGTGCCTTTTACTTTTAAATTGGAACACCCTTTTTCAAATTTCCTGGATCCGCGCCTTATAAAAAACAGCATTAATCAAATTTGTAAAAATATCTATACTTGGAATTGTTAATAATCTGTTGAGATAACAAAGTTGAAATTAAGTATAATTGTCAAATATAGCAATCATTGAATTATTAAATAAGGGGAAAAGTTAAATGTAAGAATGTTAAGCTATGTTGAAATAGAAAATTTAATCTTACTTCAAGAAGAAAAAAAAACAGATTAAAAAAACAAAGTTATCTCCCTTTTATTTATTCCTTTTTGTCTGAGAATTTAGTTTATTGTGATATATATTGGAAATATTCTAACACCTTCTCAACTCTTATTTTAGAATTCAATAAAGGGCTACACCGAGCGCAGCATGATACGACCGCAGCATGTCGTCCACTGAAATTTGAAAAAGTGTAATTTAAAGTGAGTATGGACATAGGAACGAGCTTGACACAATAATTAGATGGACACAATAAGGAGACTGACCAAGTAATTAGCTGGACACAAACTAGGGAAAATAAAAATTAGCCCTTATGACTCCTTATGATTCCTCTTTGACCCTCTATAGCTCAGAAACGGTAAGAGCTACGCCCAATCCATTGACATGATGCTGAAAGCTTATATCAAGAGGAATCAAAAGAAAAAAATCCCATCGAAATGCGATGAAAAATAAATTTAAGGTAATCTGTAAATTTACGATTTTGGCCCCCTTCGGCCCCTCATAGCTCGGGAACGACCAGAGCTACGTCAAATCCGTTGAAATACCTCTGAAAGCTTACATCAAGTAGAATCCAAAGAAAAAAATCCCATCGAAATCAGACGAAAAATAAATTTTTTAGGTTATCTGTAAATTTACGATTTTGGCCCCCATCGGCCCCTCATAGCTCGGAAACAGTAAGAGCTACGCCAAATCCGCTCACATATAACTGAAAGCTTACATCAAGAGGAATCCAAAGAAAAAAATCCCATCGACATCTGACGAAAAATAAAAATTTTAGGTTATCTGT
>MJUU01068961.1:1791-25270 GCA_002080025.1 Modiolus philippinarum
GTGTATTAAAAAATAGAAATAGGTTCTGTTTGGTGGAAGAAATATCGAAATTCTCGTGTACAATGTACATTTCACTTGAAATAAGATCGTGTTTGGTGTACGAAAAAAGGTTATGGACGCTGTACGATATGATAACCCTAAGCCTTTGCCGCCTTCATAATGATATGTTAATGTACGCTCGATAATCGAAAGATATAAATGAAATACTTAATAAATAAGACGAGGGCCAAAATGACATTTTAAAAGTGAGAAAAAGCAACACGCGAAATAAAATACGGCAAACGAAAATCTGTATCACCCTTTATTTTATTTACACGATTGTAAATAACAAGCTTTGTGGAAAGTATTCTGGAGTTGAGACTGAAAATGAGATCTCGCCGAGACAAATTTTTATTGAAAATCTTCATTTTGTCCTACAAAAAGATAAAATTCATTTGTTGTATGTACCGGCCACTATGAAATAAAAACCAAAATGCAAATACATTGTACTGGACATAGTGTATAGTGTAAGTTGTAAAGTTGGTGCATGGTGTATGGTGTATGGTACATGGTGTATGGTGCATGGTGTATGGTGTATGGTGTAAGATATATGGTGCAATGGTGTATGGTATGATGGTGTATGGTATATGGTGTAATGGTTCATGGTGTATGGTGTAATGGTGCATTGGGTATGGTGTATGGTATAATGGTGTGATTGGTTATGTTTTACTGTACAAGCACTGTACAACACAGTCATTATGGGTGCAGTACGATGCTATCTCCAAGGCAGACAGAGAGATTGGGACAACCATATTCAACTTCTTGCTGGCGCCATAAGATCAATATTCAACAAAAGTACTGGTTTCACTCCAAACATGATGATGATTGGACGAGAAGTCATCCAACCAATAGATCTCGTCTTGGGCACATCTTCCATGAACTCCCAGAGACAAGAACCCAGTGAGTTTGTTAAGAATATCAGAGACACTATGGAGGACGTCAACCAAATTGCTAGACAAAATCTCAAGGAGGCTTAAATTCGCCAGAAAAGGGATTATGAAGTAACAACCTTCCAGAAAACCTACAATGTTGGTGATGTCGTCTATAAGCTCAACCCAGCGACCAAAATAGGCCAAATAACTAAATACCGAAGTTACTGTGTAAGAAATTGAAACTCCAATGGCAGGGTCCTTATGTAATCACAGATGTCAAATCTCCTGTTTTTACAAAATTAAGAATCGCACCAGAGAAATCGCCACCCATCATGATCAACTGAAACGCTGTAACGATAGAGATCTTGCAACTTGGGCCAAAAATCTAAGGCATAGTCTCCTTCATAGAAGAAGATTTTGACCCAGATCTTTCTAATTTGTTTGTAGATGAAACCACCAAGGCAGACGATTCTACACAGGTTGATCAACAGCTGGGGGCATGCGTCGGAGATCCCGACCCTGTTCCTGACTATGATCCAAACCCTATAATAACAGATCTGGCTGATTTGCAGAACATTGATGATATGGACACAACATTTGCTTATGCGATAGACGAGGGCATAAGTGAGGAAAAAGAGCTCCAAGATGTATTAGATAACAGTCCACAACAGATCCATCATTTTTCTGATTTAGATAATATTTCAGATAGTCTAGATGATACCCTGGCATATGCAGTCAGTGAAGAATTAACTGACACCGATCTATTTCCACAGGGAAGGAGAAGGAGGCCACCACGTTATCTGGAAGACTATCACCCGTTTCCAGACTAACATGTTGTAAAAAGAAAGAGATATAAAAAGTTTTAATCCATTACTCATACGTTTTTAAATAACCATTAACTCATTACTCGTCTCCAGTGGTCAATAAAATCACAATATATCTTGATTTTTCATTTTTCATAAATAGGTCAGGGGCCACTGGAGAATTCTCATGTATTTATTCCCATGTTCAAAATCATCATTTCATTCTGTGCCACTTTTTTCAAGCACAGAAAAAAGGGTTTTAACATAAAAAATAATCAAAAAGAAAATGAAAATATTAATTGTATATAAAACTAACATAACCGTACTTTTACCTTTTAACATTAAACTATTTTAAACTATAAAGTCATACTTAAATAATAATAAAAAGTCTGACAAGTACTTATTTTTAACTACCTACAATATATATATATATATATTTTATATAACCTATACATGTAATTACAGACCATGTAACAAGAAGAGCTGTAATCCTTATCATTTTTCATATTAAAGGATAAAATTTCATTTCAATTCATTTTTAGTGTTCATCATGGATTCCTTCGCAAAAGAAGTGGAGCTTGAAGACTACTGCCCCTGGCTAGAAGATCAACAGTCCGGAGAGGAGGACAAAAGAGTGGTTGTGTTTGGAGAAGGAAGCCAGTGGGTCGTAGTAGACGAAGTGGGAGGAAGTGATCCTGATGAACAGTCCGAGGAAGTTCAACCAGAGGACGTAGAGGTCGAAGACCATAAATCGAAGAGAAGAGTAAGGAAGCTTGCTTGTCCGGTTTGTGGGGAGCGTGTGTCACATCCTGCCAGACACGCTCTTGCTCACCATCTGCATTGGTTCTGGGGACCAACAACAGCCTGCTGGGAATGCAGGGACCAGCTCGTCTGCCCTCGTCCTTTACAGCTTCACCTTGAAGAGGACCACCCAGACCAAGTACAAACCATAGACAAGGCAATCCTTTCAAAACTGGTCAAGGGTTTTCTACAATATCTGATGCAACTTCTACAATTCTCCACTCTGAAAGAGATGCGAGACTCCCTAAATGTTGATAAACCTCTTTATGATATCTGTAAGAGGAAGTTCCTCACCAACCCGGATTTGGACCTGTGTAGATCGGTGGGTGATGAAGAGCCGTTCTGTAGTACACCAGTTTTTACCATCTTAGACTCCACTGGAGAGTGATTCTGCATCTCTTAACAGGCTTGACGTTCGAACAGCAAGTGAGGGTGAGGAACTTTGATCTCTCCGACATGGAGACACCACCTGCTCCTGAAGCTCACAGCGAAATACCATCTCCTGAGGCTGTCAGTGAGGTATCATCAGATGACCAGGCAATGGAGCTATCTCCATCTCCTCCAGACTCTACCAACTCAACTTCTTCTACAGTCGATCAGATCGCTGATGCTCACCTTCATCTAGATCATCTCTTGAATCGCGTCGGTAACCCTGACCTTCAAGAGTTTGATCTATGCAACATTACTCCATTGTTTAACACACAGCTTGCAATCCTGATTTCAAACTACTGCTTTCCCAGATTATGGCCAAAGAGGGAGGATACATCCAAACTCATATCAACTATACCACAACTATACTTCTCTTTTGGGATCCACCCTAAAACAATTCAAACAACCTACGAAGAAATTTACGATGAATATTTAGATACTTTGGAGGAAGTTATCAAAATTGAAAAAAACCGTTGCTATTGGAGAATGTGGCCTGGATGCCTAAAATACATCGACCAAACTTAATTTAAGACGCCAAATTGCATACTTTGAAAAACAGTTAGAACTTGCCGTTTTAAAGAAATTAACCGTAATTATACATTGTAGAGGAGACACCACCCTCCATTTTCAACTTTTGGATTCGTTACAGAGGATGTGTCCCGTGGTCCACCCTATACATTGGCACTGTTTTTCTGGCATCCAGCACATATACAGACTAGCCTCCAGTTACTTCACCAACATAGTTTTTGGCGTCACACCTCATATTTTCTACAAACCTACAGTTTCTTCATTTGTTCAAACTAACTCTGCACAACATCTGGTACTTGAATCCGATTCACCATTCATCTATTATGAAAATCAACCAGGCACTCCATTCCATGTCAACGTCGTCGCTAAAAAGGTCTCGGAAACCCTTGACCAACCCTTCAATGAAATTGTTCAACTTACAACTGCCAACGTCAAAAAGATTCATCAACTTTAACATTTCAACTGTAACTTTCAACTTTATCAACGTCATCAATATAATTCAACTTTATATTATATTTTGTATATAAGTTATTCTATCGTATTTTATATTATAGTATATTTCATATACGGGATGTAATATGAAAGTAGCCTTGCCATACGGGAAGTATGCATTTGGTATGCAGGCGACATATCAACTTTATTTTCTACAACTTTAAGAATTATATGATGACAACTATATATCAACTGTAATTTCAACACTGTAATAACGATACTAAACGCCTCTACATCCTCAAAATCACCAACTGCATAGTTTTTCCATCATCAAGTTTTGCCAGTCTATTGAGCTCAGCGTCGGTATCCCCGACCTAGTCTCTTTAGATGTGGGGATGGTGCAGTGCGGTATTCCAGTAGCTTTATTAATCCATTGCTTTACTCATCTGAAGATTTCCTTTGCTCAACTCATCTGAAGATTTCCATTGTTTAGCGAACAGATTGATGCTACCTGTTAGTTATATTTTAACAATATAACCACTCATTTATCTATATATCATCTTCATGCTTAATATGTATGCTCTGCTTGGTCTCCAGGGTATTCATTTGTACCACTCACATTTAACCAGTTTATTCAACCACTCAGGGCCACTCAACGTTTTACTACTCAGGGCCAAACATCGTTATTCAACTACCCAGGGCCATTCAACATTAACTACTCAGGGCAAAACATCATTCAACTACTCAGGGCCAATCAACACTTAACTACTCGGGGCCAATCATCATTTGATCAACTATTCAGGGCCAACCAACATTTACAACTATATTCAACAACTACTCAGGGCCCACCATCATTCGATCAAATTCAACTACCCGGGACCAACAACAAAAAGAAGATAATGGGGAAGAACGTCGCAGTGATGCATGACGCGTAGGAATATAGACTACGCCGGAAATAAGCACTGACATATACAATCACCCACTTTTGAGGTCATTTTTGACAAAAGATGTATAAATTTGGTAACGCGAGAAAGGAAAAAAAGCTGAAATGCAAAATACTTCAATCTTATAAGGTAATTTTGGGAAAAATACATACAAATGTTGTGTCGTGTCAGAAAAATGGCCCCGTGAAATATTACACAAGGTCTAATACTATATTAAACCATGATTACCTGGTGTAAACTCGCACTGCCTGGAATACTAAGATCAGCAACTTGGCAGTGCGTCTGTATTCCTTGGAAGTTCACAATCAACTGTGCGCAATGCAGTATTCTGGCACGGACAGGCCAGATTGGACCCTAGATTACTGCACTGCGCACAGTTGATTGTGAACTTCCAAGGAATACAGACGCAAAATTACTTTTTAAGATTGAAATATTTTGCATTGCAGCTTTTTTTCCTTTCTCGCAATACCAAATTTATACATCTTTTGTTAAAAATGACCTCAAAAGTGGGAGATATTATATGTCGGTGCTTATTTCAATTGTCGCGACACAACATTTACATGTATTTTTCCCAAAATTACCTTATAATATTTTGCATTTCAGCTTTTTTCCTTTCTCGTAATACCAAATTTATTCATCTTTTGTCAAAAGTGTACTCAAAAGTTGGAGATATTATATGTAGGTGCTTATTTCAATTGTCCTGACACTACATTTATATGTATTTTTCCCAAAATTACCTTATAAGATTAAAATATTTTACATTTCAGCTTTTTTCCTTTCTGGCAATACCAAATTTATACATCTTTTGTCAAAATGTACTCAAAAGTTGGAGATATTATATGTCGGTGCTTATTTCAACTGTCGTGACACAACATTTATATGTATTTTTCCCAAAATTACCTTATAAGATTGAAATATTTTGCATTTCAGCTTTTTTCCTTTCTCGCGATACCAAATTATACACCTTTTGTCAAAAATGATGCCTATTTCAATTGTCATGACACATTATTTACCTTGTAAGATTGAAATATTTTGCATTTTAGCTTTTTTCCTTTCTCGCGATACTAAATTTACACATCTTTTTTTAAAAATGACCTCAAAAGTGGGAGATATTATATGTAGGTGCTTATTTCAATTGTAGTGACACAACCCCAAGTCAAACTGAACTGCTATTATTAGCTGTTATTTAGCAGTACTTTACCAGTTTAACCTGATTTTAGCAGTTTTATACCTATTCCTAGCTGTCACTCCAATAGCAGTCTCAAGTAACTGCTTTATTTCATTGATTCTTAGCATTCACTTTAGCAGTCCACTAAAGACAGCTGTTTGTCTTTAGCTGTTCATGCAGTCTACTTAACATGTTTAAGACAGCTGTCTGTCTTTAGCTTTTATTTTAATACAGATCTTAATTAACCAGTTAATGGCTGTCCACTACTACAGACTATCATGAAGTCCTTAGCTGTTGACTATATACACATGATATATATATCTTATAATACGGATCAATTACATGCCTTTGGCAGACATGGTAGAAGTCAAAATTTACAGCTGTATGAGTTAAATCTTCATGATTGCAGGAAAAGTCTTATTTCCCTTCATTTATAGATACACTTGTAAATTTTTAATCAAAATCATTTGAAATATATGTTGCTGTTCTTAATTGTTCATAGTTGTTCATAATTCCCTTTTTTCATTTTCTATCCCGTACGAAAATATAAGGCTGATTCCGCCTAGACCTTAGACTTATTCCAGGCATAATCCGCCTTAATCTAGCTAGGCTGCCTTTAGACGTACATGGATTTTTTTCTTAAATCCGTCTATTCCGCCTACCTTCATAGACTGACTTCAAAGTGTAAGGCGTACCTTAACCATATTTTAGGACACAGAAATAATTTTAGACGTACTTTTCTACATAGACTTATTTCTTAGGCAGATTTTCAAAGATAGAATATTCTCTAAGGCTGATATTTGAACTTAGAAATTATTTCTAGACGGTTTTTGAAGATAGATTTTTTTCTTAGGTTGATTTTCGAACTTAGAAATATTTTCGACAAACTTTTAAAATTTAAGATATGTTTTACACATGACAGTGTTCTTTTAAATATTCTCAATGTAACTGATTCTTTCAGTGTTCTATTAAATATTCTCAATGTAACTGATTCTTTCATTGGAAATTGTTTTCCTTCATATTATTTATTATTCTGTATGTTTTTACCATTTTACTAATGCAGACTGTTATCCCTTACCCATCCCTTTTTGCATTTTTTTATTGATCACTCAAAGAATTCAAGGTAAATATAATAAATCCAATATAAGAAGAAAATACACAAATGTTGAAAATAAACCATCTGACAAAGGATCACTTGTTTCTTGGACATACATGGTTGTCTTATAATTTACAGAGTGAGATTAACAATGGAAAACAGCTGCATCTTTGATTACTACAAAATAAGACACCAGTGTAACTGAACTGTAACTTTCTAGAAAAATAAAAAAATAAGACACCAGTGTAACTGAACTTTAACTTTCTAGAAAAATAAAAACATATGTCACAGCAGCAAACCGTTTTAATTTAATGGGAAACATTATCACAGAACAACCTCTCAAATATGTGTCTTTGTCAGAACTAAAAGTAATTTGAGGAGAATAAAGTGTCTGTGAAAACTAATCCTTTACCATTTGTCTAAAGTAAATGCGTGATTAATTGCATTAATATCTTGATTTACTGACATTGATTGTTTACAAGGAAAATCCCATGGTTATTTATGACTCAATGTTACACCCAAATGTGTGGGAAGTCGATGATTATGATTGGTCAATTACAGTGTAGTATCCAATTAGCATCAACATTACACTGCATTTCCCTCAGGCGCAAATTTTGAAAGATAATTATATGCTGGCAGCTAATAATAAAATGTAGTTTTGAGATGGATAATCAATTAAAATAGCCTTTTGATGAACACAACATCTTTCTTTAAAAAAAGATCGATATGGTACTGAACACAACAAGGTAAGAAATAGGCTTTATATATCTCTGAAAACACGGCTGCTGACTGAAATATTTTCAAATGTGACAAGAATTTTTATATTTATTATCCTAAGCCCTGAGATTGATGATCAATTGCATCTGACCTATGTAGGCTTGGCCATGGAAACAATTATTATTTACTCCAAAAAATAGTGATATTCTAAAACTAAACCCCCAAATAGTTTTTTTCAAATCATCCCCCAAAAAAGTTGCTTAACTGAATCACCCTAAAAGATATCTATGACCCCCCCCCCAAAAAAAAAATACCTGTGGCATCTTTACATGTAAACTTAAACTGAATGACAGTTCTTTTTTCTTATATTTATTCACTCAACCTAAATTAATGTCCATTGACTAGATGACACCTAGAATATCGTAAGATATTTTTGTCTCAAATTTTTTCACACCCCTTGGCCTTCCCCTTATTCTATGGAAACCAAACTTCTAAAACCAAAATGCATATTGTTGGGGAAATCAATCATTGATCATGCACTGTCTAAAAATCATTTTCATGGTTGACTGTTAAGTCTCGAGGGTATTCACCAACCCAGTAGACGTACTTCGCTGCTAGCCAGAAAACTGATTTTAATTGAAAACGTGCAATATCTAAATTAGAAAATTTTGTTAAAACCTAAGGAGTATCTCCCTCCTGCATAACTCTGTCATGTCTGTCCTCAATCTTATTTAGGCTTTCCTTTTAAGATCCTTTTGAAGAGACATAGGACCAACTTGTTAGGCACATAGCCGGGATTGATTGCCAGTACACTTGATTCAGAAAATTTTGTGTGTGCGCGCAAAAACAGCTTACATGTATGCTGCCCTCGCCTGTCCCCAGACTCAGACAAGGGCGGCTAGTTTTTAATTCAAGATGACAGAAAGAGTGCAATCGAGAAAAAGTAAAGGTTACAAATATTGAAAAACAACCATGAAACGAAAAATGATGTGTAAATGTTCAATTTATCTTCATATGTCGAAGAAAATTGTAAACAAACACAAACTATGTCCCAAAAATACATTCCATTTAAATGCACTACATGAACAGAACAGTATCTGTATGTGAAATGTTTTGACAATAATTATGTACTGTACATTGTATATCAAAGGGGAATCCATTAAAAATAAAATTTAATCAATATCTGAAGAAAAATAAAAATTCATGGTGCATGGAAATGACATGTACAAAGTATACTTGGCTGTACCACTGTCCCAGGTTAGGGGGAGGGTTCAGCGCTCACCAATCGGTTTAACCCCACCATATACTTTATGTGCCCGTCCCGAGCCAGGTGCCTGTAGTCCAGTGGTAGTCCTGGTTTTTCATTGTTCATTGTTATTCGTTTTTACAAAAACAGGAAAACAGCAAACACCTACAATGGCCAGGAACTACAATCACATGCCACAATTTACAAGCAAACTGCACCAGAAAAACAATAATGAAAACAAGAGACAAACATAAATAACGATAGGAACTCGTTTTTAGTCTTTATTAGATTAGGCCGATTGTTGCTTATGTGAATTATTTCACAATTTTTTTTGTGGCATAATACATATGTAGCCTATGTATCATGCATGAGATTGACTGATTCATTTGATTTAGTGTGGATAAATTTTAAAAAATGTACATTTGAACATGTAAATGAATAATTTCTTGAGTACATGAGTAGGTTAGATTTTATTTTCTTTCATAGTCAGTCCCCTAGCTATTACAAAAGTTTCAAGAAAAAAACAATCAGATGTTACAGATTTCATATACATTGTCAAGTGGATATAAATTGTAGCAAGGATTTATAGTGCAATAAATTCTCCAGAAATATACAAATGTAGTTTGCACAGATACATATTTTTCTTCTTGCAGTTTTTATGCCCCCGCCAATAGGCGTCGGGGGCAGTAAGTTTTACCGATATACGTACGTCCCGAAATAATTTCCGTCACACATTTCTCAGCATCCACTTATGAATGATTTGAAATTTGGTATGCAGCTTTAGCACCATGAGTTGTATCGTGTATGCAAATTTCATTGATTTCGGATTTCAACTTCCTGTTTGGCGGGGGCATCTGTGTCCTATGGACACATTTTCTTCTAAGTTTTTTAAATGAGTTACTGTACATTTTAACATGTAAATACAGCTGCCCATAAATGATTAGTTATTAGCAGAATAAAATTTCAATTTTTATATATACATTTTGAACACTTTTTGTTGTTCTTTAGATTAGCCTTCCATTGCAGTTGGAAACCAGTTTGCAACAATTTATAAGCAATTTTTTCTTTGCAGCTCCTATGAATATTTATTATAACAGCTGTTTTAATAGCTGTTCACTTATGAATATTTATTATTTTCAGCTGTTTGAATAGCAGTTCTCATGAATATTCAGATAGGACAGCCTTCTCATTTAAATTTTTCGGCCAAAATAACACCTAAAGAACTGTGAAGGCTAAGAAAACTGCTGTCGACTGCTATTTAAATGCTTATATGCAAATTAGTAATTTGTATAAAAAAAGCGACTGTGAATGGTAAGAGACTGCTAAGGGACAGCTAAAGAACTGCTTTCAAGAGAGAATTGTGAAGGCTTAATGACTGCTATTAGACTTCTGTTCAGTTTGACTTAGGGCATTTCCCTTGTAAGATTGAAACATCTTGCATTTTAGCTTTTTACATTTCTCGCGATACCAAATCTATAAATTTTTTGTTAAAAATAACCTCAAAAGTGGGAGATATTATATGTCGGTGCTAATTTCAATTGTCGTGACACAACATTTATATGTTTTTTTTCCAAAATCACCTTACAAGACTGAAATATTTTGCATTTTAGCCCCGGGATTTTAGCTGTTTTCCTTTTTCGCGATACCAAATTTATGCATCTTTTGTAAAAAATGAATCCAAAAGTGGGATATTATTATATGTTGGTGCTTATTTCAATTGTTGCATGTATTTTTATCAAAATTATAAAATTTCTGTGAAAAGATGTGATAAAGTAAAATATTTTAAAAAATGAATTATTTTTGTTATTTGTAACGATTTGGTATAAACCGCATAATGAAAACCTAACTTTCTCAAACATATTTATATAAAGATTTATAAAAAGCCACATTTGTATATCGCAACATATAAAACTTCTTCGAAGGATAAGTATTTTTTTTTTTGAGAAATGAATTACTTTGGTCATTTGTAAAGATTTAGTATACACGTCTATATTCATTTTTGTAGCGGGAAAATATTATCTGACATGTTTTATATTTAACAATATAACAATATTATATATATAACTGTATTGGTATTTTTTTCGCGTTTGCGTATCCAAAAGAATGCTACGTGGAAATATATTTTTATTCCCTCGGCTATCGCTTAAAATTCGATCTAACTATATATATATAAGATAACCTCGTTTTAAGTAGTGATCGTCGCAACAACAGCTTTCAAGTGCACTTGAAGTTCACCAGGGAACGCGATATACCTGTCATGGAATAGCTACCTATTCCAAAAGAGTAAACTTCGCGACAGCTATGAGAACGCGAAGTGCACTTGAAAAGTGAACTTCAAGTTCACTTAAAGTGTACTTTTTGGAACGTTGCGTCTGCACCCATCTGTACTCGCTTAGTTATCACGTAAGAACTCCCAACGAGCATAACATGACAAAAGAAAAGAAGACTGCAAAAGGAGTCGCAAAAGCTGCGTTAGAGAAACAATTGAAACATGATTCTTACAAAGAATGTTTATTTGATCAAACGTCTCTTAGACATAAAATGAGTTTTATAAGAAGTGACTTGCATAACTTATATACTGTAACCGTAAACAAGAAGTCTCTATCCTCTTTTGATGACTAAAGATACGTATTAGATGACGGGTTCCATACTTTAGCTCATGGACATTATCAAATCTCATATGACAGTTGTGTGTAAAATTATGTATAATATGTTGTTTTATTACTGTGTATTGTGTAACTTGTGTATTTGTAAAATTGTATGATTGTATGAATAAAAATATTTAATTTTTTAAGCCAAAAAAAAAAAAACAAAAACAAAAAAAAAAAAACAACTCGAACTATAATCAAAATTGTATTTATTTTCCTCGTACATTAGTCTAACAAGGGTCGAGGAACATCCACATGCAGACTTTACAATATACATATAAGCAAATCACGCATAAACTAATGTTAATCATCTTCATTGTCATCATCACTATCCTCAGAATTCTTGTTATCAATATCACTGTCCGCTTCTGATTCATCATCTGTGTCACTGTCTTCATTGTCTAGGAGTTCATCAAATAAATGTTTATTTTTCTTAAGAACAAGCGAGGTCGCTTTCTCAAAAGTGTATGATTTTTTCTCCACAATGTCACTTATTTCACCTGTAATCTGTCTATGGAGAGGAGAATGTTTAAATCATTCAGTCTTAATAGTAATTGTTTATATTTTTAACAAGTAGTTTTCTCTCTCGTGGGAGGAACATTTCATTAGCTTCTTCCTTTGCACGAGTTTCGTTTAATCCTTGTTCCTCCGTGATGCTTTCTACTCTTCTCTGATAATCATCATTTAATTGCTCATAAACATCATCAATAAGTGGATTAAACAAAGAAATTTCAGTATCCTCCTCCATGTCTTCATCTTCGTCATCATACTGTTCTGATGTTATAGATTCATCATCATTGTCTTCGTCCAGATCTTTATCATATGTCATTCTTTTAGTATTCGGTGTACTTGTATCATGTATTGGACACCCTCTTTTTATGTGGCGTTGGACGTCAAAGTCTGTGGAGAATACCGTTCCACAATCTATGCAAGACGGATTTTTTTTTATGTTGACTCTTTGCAGGTTTTTGTCAGAATGACAATATCTCCGCTTGTTTCCCTTTTATATTCACTCCCCATTCCATTATTTCCACCCACCATAGAAGGACTTGCTGAGCTCTTTGATTGTTCATTGCTGCAGTGAATACATTTGTGTCTTGACAATCCTGTAAAAATGTCACTTTTTAATCGCTGATCATCTGGTGTGGTTTGTTTGAGGTCAATGAAAAGGTATCCATATGCCAATTTTGTTGCATCTGAATATTTCGACATAAATTTCTTAATGTTGTGCGGAAACATTTGCCTGGCAAAGATGGTAGGTGTAAGCATGTCTCGAGGGTTCTTAAAAAGCTATATACTGGCTATTTGATGCTCATGGTTCTGTTTTCTTTTCCTTTGCTGAATGCACTTTGCATGATGCATGCAACACTTATATTCCTATGATGACTTCCTTCTACGAAAAGTTCGAACACATCTTTACTGCTCGTAGCATCCCTCATTAAGTCGTCGATGATAATTAAAGTAGGATATCTCATATCAACAAAGGAATTATCATTTAAATTCTCAGGTATTCCTTGAGCGAAAACTATATTTGGTATTGTATTCTTCATGTCAGTAAACAACGTTTGCCATCTCTTGTAACACCAGATAATTCGATGGAGATTCGGTTTGATAATTATTTTAGCATTTTCCAGTAATCTTTTCATCCAACATGTTTTTCCCGAGCCAGAGCAACCAATCGCTTGTAGAGTAAACGGATGTTGTAAAGTAACATTTTCTTTCTCAGTTTCCGCTGAGTGTTGAATTATCATTTCCTGCTCGTTCGAATGATGCGGTACCACACTATCATCCTCTGGAGGAGAAGGAGTTGACATCACCTCTTGACTTATTTGAGGAGGAGGAGAAGATTTTCCGTGTTTAATTTTGAGATGTCGCATCATGTTATCCTTTCTCGAAAATGGTGTTAGACATTCAGGACAAGTTGCAAAATCCATGTTATCTCTTCGACAGTTAGATTGAAAATGAATTGTTAGCTGGAAATATTACTTATATATCTACTTAATTTTCTTCTGATACCCAGCTGTTGGATTTCTTTGGCCAACCCAGCCACTTCACATACACTTCTTTCTTTCCATTTCGTTTTCGTCTTTTCATTACCTTTTCAACCCGGAATAAGTTATCTGCCCCCTTCCTTACTTTTTGAAGTTCTGCTTCATAAAACGTCCCTTCTAGAGGATCATCGTCATAGTCAGTAATTTTATAAACAGGGATACCTTGTCTCAGTGCACGACTTTTAACCTTAAAAACTTCTTCGGTCCAATTCTCTTGATAGTCCCGATCAAATACTCTCTTTAAGTGTGATAAGCGTACAAGATCTCCAATTTTATATTTAAACCTTTTCTGGTTTGCGGTCTGATTTCTTTACAACGTTTTGTTTGTGAGAATCAATGTAAAGATGCTTCCATGTTATGTCCTCGTTATATTTTGTAATTTCTACCGTTGCCATTCCGTTTAGCGGTCTATGGGGACGATTGTTGTAATCAAAAACAAAGTCTTGTAGTTTATTATCGTATTCGTAGGTTTGATTATGTGTGAAGTAACGATACATATTCGTTTTGAGAGTTCGGATAACTCTTTCCGCATAGTTTGCTTTAGTTTCGTTAAAGGTAAAAAATATTCCAATATCTTCTGATTTCAAAAATTGTTTTAACCATTTGTTATTAGATTCGCTTCCTTGGTCAGCCCTCATCCATTTGGGTTGTCTCCCTTGTTGAAAAATCTTCTGAAAGGCGTTTAATACTGTTTTTGCTTTCTTGTCTATTATTGGTTCGACCCACAAGTATCTACTAAAAACGTCAATTGCAATTAGTAAATATTTGATGTTCCGATTGTATTTCTGCAAGTTTGAGACATCTACTAAATCAACATCCTTTGGTAACCTATTCCTTGTGAAATGACTTCTTTTTTTGAATTTATAGCGCAGGGGTCTTTGTAGGCTATATGCGTCTTGATCTTGCAGTCATTGCCTAATTTTGTGTAAACCAACTATGTATCCTTTCCTTTTCAAATACCGATGAACTTTTGTGGGTCCAGAAAAGCTTACAGGACTCTTTGTATCAAAATATTTATTTTCTAGGTATTCCTTATAATCCATCGTAATGACTGATGTAATTGACCGCTTTCATGTTTTTATATAGGTAAAAAATTAAAAATGTCACCAGGTGAATTATCTAAATATAGCACTATGGGAAATCCTGACTACAATCGATAGCACCCCATAGCCACCTATGGAGTTTAAAATCCCCGTTACATTAAACATGGGGTGCGCGGCTGTTCCAGAACTGTCAAATTCTATTCATCAGCCACGAAAGTTTGTTTTTCCTCTACCGAATTTGACTTTACTACCGGATTTCGACATGTTCAAATCGGCGGGTGTCTCATGAGAAGCAGGAGATGCTCATTCTATTGGTGCACCTGATCGAACTAATGGTTTTTATTGGGTCCGTTTTGTTCATTTTTGTATATGTGTATGTCTTCATTTTTCTTTTCTGTGCCGCACTCATGTTATATCTTCGTTTCTGTGTTTTTCCGATTTTGCCATTGTACTTCGATTGTTATTTTATACTGAAGGTTCGGTTCTCACTTCCTGTGTTGCATACCTTTTTACACCATATCTTTGAAGTATAAGTCTAAATATATAAAATTGCGGTCGAAGAAAAGAAGTAACGCTGCCAGTATGTAATATGTCGTACAAAAACCTGGTAGTGTTCCAGATGCCAGGGGGTAGGGGGTTGGTACCCTCTTTTTATGTTACTGTTTATAGGTTGGCAGTATGTTAATGGAGAGTTATTTATTTTAAAAGCAATAAAATCTGGATTTGCAATTGCAGCAATAGCCGATGTCTCCCCAAACAACCAATTCGATGAAACCATCTGATTGATTGATTGAATATTGTTTAACGTCTACTCAGCAATATTTCATCTATATCAAGACGAGTACAAGTTTGTTAATAAATAATCACTTTGGGGTATGGAAAGGGCCATGGGACAGGAAATTCTGACTGCCACTGGAAAAGTAGGGTTAAATCATCAAGGGCGGGGAATTTAGCCTTGTAGCCGATCACCTACAGACCACCCCAAAAAGGAGCTTGTTACAAGGGTTCTTTAACGTGCAGGAAGCGTGGCATTTCTTCCAGAGTTTACATCCCATCCGAAAGATGGGTTGTGTTTTTATTAATCCCGCACAATCACGGAATGGGTCCTATTTCTATATCCCGGGACCCTCGGGGTCAGCCTCCGTTTAGGAGGGGTCACACCCCGCAAGCTGGAGATACTAGGTCCTATTTGGTTCCCTCGGGGTCCTCTGTTAGGAAGACTCATACTCCAAGCTCAGAGGATGCTGCGGGCCTATTCATAAGCCGGGACCGCACACGGCGGTGCTGATGAGGAATAAATTTCAGAAATGATTGATTGATTGATTAGTTAGAGTTTAACGTCCAATGAGCAATATTTCAGCTATATCAGGACGAGAACAAGTTAATCAATTCAAAACAAATTGTAAGTAAAAGAAGAAAGAAATAAAGGTGGAAGGGACAACCGGGGCAACGACTTTTGATTGCCACTGGAAATGGGGAGAAATGGGTAGGGGCAGGAAATTTAGCCTTCTATACGACACCCAGTGCGTCTGCTCTCTTTAGAGAAATATAGAAGGGGTCTTTATACTGCATGGAGCGTGGCGTTTCTCCACACAGTTTGGCTACAATGGTTCGCGGTCAGGCTTTCCGTATTATGACCTGACTACCCCGCAAAGACAGGGCATTCCCCTATCCACCACCTGGGGACGCGCCCGGCAGCTCTGTAGCCAAAGCCTCTGAAAACCTATTCAGGTGCCGGGAATTTCAGAAATGGCCATACAGCTTATTAAAATTATTGCAGTTGGAGTTAACATATGTGTTATGGTCTCATGTTCATTTACTCCATATCCGTTCGTAAAATATTTTAAATAACTAATGCTAGAGTGTCGCCCCAAAGGTTTACATACAAGAAGTGACAAAAATGACAAACACAAAGTTAAAAAACACACACATTTTTCATACCAGACAAATGCCTGAAGAAACAGATGCTAGGTGTCGCCACAACCGTTTACCCATTAAACGTCGCCACCTTTAGCATCACTTGAACGACAGAGGTTGTCAGGTTTCTTAAACAAGCATCTTATATTATCGGTAAACGACAGCAAATAAGCTGGGGAAGCTGGATCATCAAAACCACGCATCAATCACAGATTCAGAATCAAAAGTTTCATTTAAGACAGAGAACACAGGAGACTTGTCCACTTGACTACTCCGCAATAAAGTAGAAATTACTTTGAATTTTTGTAAAAACCATAAAGGCATAATGTACATAACTCTGTAACCCAGAAGCTTTCCCTTTTTGTTTCTGCCAATCGCTACAAATCATGGCAATATTGTGTGAATAATGCCTAGGTGATTTGAAAGTTGACTGACAGACAGGAAAGTCGTTTGATGAGGTCACTGTGATATTCGTTCTAACTTTCTTTTAACGGTTGGACACTTTCTCCCACATATTGTAGACCACAGAACTGGTAATCAATCGGATACAATTGACATTACAAAACACACTGTATTCTAGCTCCTTTCTCACTACTGAATGTCTGTGTTTGTTGCATTTCCTGACAACACTTTCATATTTTATCATCACAAGGTTTGCATTGGCCAAGTTTGGATGAGTTAGGAGAAAGCTTCGCTCGGACCAATGTATCTTTGATAGCCACTTAAGGGATTATTTCTAATTTTTGTGTGTTTTTTTTTCATTTCCTAATTTCATTCTAGTGATGTAGGACCAAACTTGAAACATTTGTTTAGGGAACTCATATATTGACCTTTTTGTCTTTGTATTGAAGGAGCTGGTCTCTGATGGATTGACGTGCTGTGTTGGTGTCTTTAGTCCAAACGCCTTTGTTTACTGGTGTTATCTGAATAGCAAAACATTCCACTCTGATGGTCTGGCTGTACGGTATTCTGTTAAAACGGCGTTTAGGGTTTTAACTGGATATTAACAGATATTGATGTTTGTAGGCTTCTAGTAAATATCAGTGGAGATAAATCCTTCTTTGATGGTGGTTTTAGTGTAGAAAAAAAAAGATATTTTCGATTGTTATACTTTATATGTGATTTTGATGGGTGGATAGATTTCGCATAATTGAAAGGATCGCTTAGTTCTTAATAGGTATGATTCCATTTCATTTTAACACGATCGAAAAAACAGAACAAGCACAGGGGATTCTTGGGTGTTGTTAAAAGCTACCCTTTTCAATACTTCCTAAAATGTTTGAATTTGGAAGGGGTCATCTTTTGTTCCCATAGCTATCATGGTTCCCACCTGTTCCAAAACCAATGTGAATCTCTCCACTAGACATTTGTTAGGTGGTTCCTTGAATGTACGTTTCCCCCACACTTCCTTTGCAAGCTGCAATGCCATCCTAATGTGGAATGTTGGTGTAAAGGGACGTTACATCCATGCATAGAAATAAGTATGATGTTCTATGGGAGATGTAGCTGATCAATTTATTTTCAGGTAGCGGGTAGTCAGTAGTTTCATGGAGATGTGAGGGTGGTCCAATAAACAGTCTGAGAGGAAAAAATAAAACTCTCTTTTCAGTCCTGTGGCTATAAGCTGAAATAATTGGTCTGTCCGTGTTGTTTTCCTTGTTGATTTTAGTTTAAGGCCCTGTCCATAGGTGTCTGAAACGGGTCTTTTAATGCACATAGAACCCCTTATATGATTCTTTTCCTTTTTAGAGACTGTTCTGTTTCCCTCTACGAAGTTAATCTCCAGCTTTCTTTATTCTTGACAGGATAAATTTGTCTGACCCCGATCTGAGACCATCTGACCCTAAACTTTCACACTTTATATGTCTTAAGCCCCCTATATTTAGATATGCAACCAACAAAAATGGTACTTGGGGCACATTTGTCCGCTCAATAGCATTTCATTGTTAAACGACGTCACGTGTTTATGTTTTTGTCACTCCCGTCTGTTTATATTTTGCAACGTAGTCAGTATTAGGTAGTAGTGAAAAAATGTCATTTTCAATAAAATTTATATCCCAGCAAAACGCCCTCTTTTTATTGATATATGCAAATCTAAAGAGGAAAGATCCATGATAAGTCAGTTTAGGTTAAGCGCACATACATAAGAAATTGAATGGGGTCGTTACAAGAAAATTCAAAGAAATATGCGTATTTGCCTGTCGTGTAATGATGAGAGCATTTAAAATGAATATCACTTCTTCTCAGTATGGTCACATTATGCATCAAAGAGAAATGTGTATACTCAGAAATTAAGTAAAAATTCAAACACAATGTCAAAATCTTATATCACTATTAAAGATATGTCTTTTATATTAAAAATAACTCTATTGATATCCTAAAACTAACTACCAAATTCATAAATGAAAGTTTCAAGTTAAGGGAAAGCTAAATTTCAATTCAAAGTTGTAATTATCTGAAACTATATTTTCATTATTTCTACTATTTATTATGGTGAAAATCATTAACTGACACCCCACTGCCATGTCATGGTCGACATTTATATTTTCTTTATATTTTGTGTGTTTTAATTAATTGTGTCATAACCATCTAATATGAAAGAACGGCAGTAGAATACCACAGGAACAAAGCACAAGATTACATAAATCAAAGTCCAGGAACAAGGCAAAATCAAGAACACCAGAAGACGAAAGACACTACATGCCCACAAAACCCACAAACACTACATATACAACACAAAAAACTAAAGCACTGACAGTGTGAACTCTCAAAAAACAGAGTGACATCAGGTGCTCCGGAAGGGTACGCATGTCCTGCTCTGTATACAGCACCCGTCACACTGTCAGTGGGTCAATCCAGGGTAAAGTCAAAACGGGTAATGACAAATCCGGGAAGACGTGAATCTAAGCAGAAAATGTCAGTTTTTATTTGTGACACTGACATTTTGTATCTATATGATGTCGTCGTGACGGCCATAGAATTTCTGAAGGGATGAAAGTAACAAGGGCTGAACATATCCCTGACTCAGCAGTTTTTGTGACAGTGCTTTTGCCCTTTCCACAAAAATCACTGTATGAACTGCACGCTCTGCAGTAACAAATTAATTGTGAAATATACACTCCATATGCTGGGGAGGTAGGTATATTGCTGCAGAGAAAGGTAAAGTTCACAACTTGAAAGTCAAAATCATCACGTTTGTCATATAGCCTAGATTTCAGACGTCCATGTTCGTCAATGTATAACAAAAGGTCAAGTTGGTGTATCGGTTGTCCCTTTAATTTCAAGTTCATTTGGGTAGATGCGATGTCAATATTTTTTAAATCTTTGGTTATTAAGAGAAAGTACGTCGTCTATATATCTGAAGCTGAAATTAAAAGTCTTGGCTAGTTGTTTTTGTTTTTGTTGTATTAGCCCTTGTAAAAACTTTGCCTCATACGAAAAAAGGAAAAGGTCTGCTAAAAGTGGCGCATAATTTGTTCCCATAGGAATTCCTATTGTCTGTTGAAAAACGCGGCCTCGACATTCAACAAAAATGTTGTCGATTAAAAATTCAAAAATTTTTTATCACGTCATTTTCACTGTATTTCTTGTTTGACTCAGTGTGGTTCTTAAAAAATATGTTTAATCTTTTCCTATTACCAAATATGAATACCTGCGTTCTCCGTTTTTGGTACAGAAACATTGATGTATCAGATCGGAAATAACTGTTTTAAGTTTATTATGCGGAAGGGTTGTATACAGGGTAGAAAAATCAAAGTTTCAATGCTATTGCAGTATGCGAGACTGTTTGAGGAGAGCTCTTCAAGGAGATCTTTGGAATTTTTAAGAATCCACATCTGATTCACGCCGCTCGTAGAATAGGCTTTTTCGCAGTAGCTTTTTAGACAATCTCTAACTGCAGTAAGTAAAGTGGTAAGGAGTTTGGATAGGGGCTTAGTGATGCATCTGGTAGATCCTGCAATGAATCTCTGTTTGTAGGGATTCTTATGAAGCTTAGGCACCAAGTAAATTTAAGGGAGATAACTGCTATATTCATCCACTTTGATATCGAAGGATGCTAACACAGAAGTGTTATTTGTGATTATCTCGTCCCTTCATAATGTAGTTGGGGTATAAGTAGGATTGCCAGATGAAGTGTCAATACCCATCTCCTTAACAAGACAGTCAAAATAGTGTTTCTTACATACAAATCTTTGTCTGCAGGTACTGTTGTTTTGATCAAAACAATTCAGAAAATTAAATTAAATATTCTTTTTAAACTAAGTCTAAAACGGCGATATTTCACAACTTTTAACCGGTGAAGGTGAATTTAGACAGTCGAGATCGAATCCTCTCAGGACTTGCGAATCTGATATCCATTCGCACCTAAATTTGTACAACTCTATTTGATAACTAATTTATAATATCAAAATATATAAAATAAATCAGAGATAAGAAATTTGAATGAAAAAGAGAGAAATATAAGCGATAAACAGAAAAAAAACGATTTTGATTGGTTTAATTAAACCCTGAATACCGTTTTCCGTTTCTGATTGGACGAACGTTAAATATCAAATAGCGATTTTCGTTTCTCGTTTCTCATTGGCTAAAACTATGAATAGCGTTCCGCTTTAAACTCGAATTAACGATACCGATCGGAAACTATGGGTTTCCGCCGTTATTCTCTCGGGGTTATTCTGGCCGGGTTACACATTTTAAGATAAGTTAGATTCTAATTTATGAGCAAATAAGTAATGCAACATAAAATTAAAAAAGTGAAAACAACTTCAAAGGTATTAAATTAACAACTATTCACTTTCTTATTATGCTTTATGTCTGAAGTACAAATTAATAGCAAATTAAATAAAAACCGTTAAAATCCTACAGGATCGATGTACCTAATTTAGCAAGTTCGGGTTACACATTTTACCCCGTCAAAAACAAGATTTTTAATTGTAACTAAAATTATACAACGAATAACAAACAAACGCCTTAATAATTAGCTTTATAATATAAAATGCTATAACTATGTAAAAAACTACAACATTCTGTCGTTTATTCGTGATTTCATTCACGGAAATGTATTTTGGGTACGGCAATTCTTAGTATGGGTACGGGTACGGGTTACACCAATTACCCCGTACCTTGCGAATCTGATATCCATTCGCACCTAAATTTGTCAAAGGTACAACTCTATTTAATAATCTATTTATAATATCAGAATATAAAAAATAAATAAAAGATACGAAATTTGAATAAAAAAGAGAGAAATATAAGCGATAAACAGAAAAAAAACGATTCTGATTGGTTTGATTAAACCCTGAATACCGTTTTCCGTTTCTGATTGGACGAACGTTAAATATCAAATAGCGATTTCCGTTTCTCGTTTCTCATTGGCTAAAACTATGAATAGCGTTTTCGCTTTAAACTCCAATTAACGATACCGATCGGAAACTGTGGGTTTCCGTCGCAAACCCTTAGTTTCCGTTCAATTTCAATCGAAAACTAGGGTTTTCGTCGAAAACTATGTATACCGATCGGAAACCCATAGTTAACGTGCGGTATACCTAGTATTTCGCACGAAAACCCCTAGTTTCCGTTCGAAATACTAGGTATACCGCATTTTTGTTACTATCGCGTGCCATACCTATGACGTAAAAAAAGCGACTTTTGACGTTACCCTGCTCTTTAATAAACACACGGGACAGCTTTGGATGAAATTTTATTGAATTCACCATTACTTATTGAAACTCAATACAACAGAAACAAAAAGGATGCAATAGTGTACTTAATTAGGCATCAATACACTCCTATAAGTTCAAACATAGCCCAGTACGGCCGTTTACAAACTTGGTAATATTAAGCATTAAAATTGATGTTTTTTAGCAACTACCTTTTATTCTTTTACATATTGGTTAATTATGTCTCATAACTGATTTGACAATTGTTTCACGTAACTGATGGTGTATTTGTTTCCAGAATACATCATTTCTCCACGTCTAGTTTTTGATCTAAAGTTGTGTTTTGCAAATATTTTATTCCCGTATTTGAACAGTGTTGTACCGATTTGGTCATAATGTTATAATTTACCACTTACCAGGCAGTCTGTGTTGAATGATATTTCACCAATATTTCTATTTGCTTGATGTATATTTGACATAAGTGCCATTCTAAAAAATACGTGATGCGTGTTTATACTGTTCTTATTTGCTCACTTTTAAAAAAATTAACTAAAAGGTAAGTTTGTGTTTTGAGTGTGTTCGTATAGTTAAGATATGAAACAACGGCAGTAGAATACCGAAGGAACAAGGGAAGCGATGCCTACAAAAATCGAAGTCCAAAGACATGGCAAAAACGGTAACAGATAAAACAAAGACAAAACTAGGACGTGAGACAGCTACAATGCACGGAAATAAAAAGATAACATTAAGAACTAAGGCACTCATAGTGTGAACTCCCATGAAAACCGGGAGTGACATCAGGTGCTCCGGAAGGGTAAGCATGTCCTGCCCCGCTAACAACACCAGTCACACTATCAGTGAGGTATATATTGTTTTGAAAGATCTGATTGAAGGCGGATTGGTTTACGTCATTTTCTAACCCTTAGACAAAACCAATTAAAACCCATGGCACATGTTACTTCTCTAACCCTCAAACAGCACCAAGGTAAAATTTTGAAAAGCTTTTGCAAATCTGTATAGTTTTCAAACATTCACAAGGACAAATCGGTAGTACAAACATCACTCACGAAGACAAAACTAAAATG
>MJUU01068961.1:26336-55108 GCA_002080025.1 Modiolus philippinarum
TGTTTGTATGGGTTCTTATGAAGTTTAGGGACCCAGTAGATGTAGGGGAGCTGATTGTTATCATCATCCGCTTTGATGCCAAAGGATGCTAAAACAGAGTTGTGATTTTCAATAATCTCCTCCCTTGATAGTGTAGTGGGAGTATAAGTAGGGTTTCCTGATGAACTCTCAATTCCCATCTCCTTAACCAGACAGTCAAGATAGTGTTTCTTTCACACGAACAGTATGTTGTTAGAAGCTTTGTCTGCAGGGACAATGACGTAATTTTCATGGAGGTTGTCCATAGTTTTCCTAACAAGGGGATCTTCAAATATACTGGGATTTCTGGATTTCATTGATGTTTTCAAACGCCGAATACGATTCACAATTAACGACTTAATGGACCTGATCCAGTCGGACAGCGTCTCGACATCTTCTTTCTCTTTCTTTGCCCACTTCCTCGCATAGTCCTCAACTGCATCCATCAAAATTTTGAAGTTGTACTTCCAAAATGTCGAAATGTTCTTGTTGCGTCAAATCATGGTCCAAAAAAAAACTTAAGCAAAAACTCGAAACGGCTAAGCGTTCTAAAGAAGAAAACAGCTACACCTCTCAAAATATGTGTACTCAATTTAATTGATAACCCCAGAAAACTTAAATTTTTTAATCATAAAACATCCAAAAGGCTATTGTAAACTGCAAATATTACACTATAAGTTATTTAGTGGGAAATTGTTGAGAGAAGAAAAACCAACAAGATATACCAATGCGCCCTGTTTTGCTTTTGTACGCATCTTCAAAGTTGAGAACCTAAGTAAGTTATGTGTGTTTGCTTTTATCGTCGTTTTCTGTTTTGAAAAAGTACTTATTTATTACAAAGATTGTCAATTTTAGAACGTTTGGTTACAATTTTGGAGAAAGCATATTATATATATAAGAATTCCATTTTTGTTTACGACATTCACAACATTTGCGGACCCAAGTGAAGCTTCGGGGGGTTGGACCCCATCTTTTTGGAAAATCATGTATTTATCATGAAAATCCGGATGTTTTACTAAGAAATACCTCAAAATTTTTCTAGCCTTGTGCCGCTCGGCGAAATATCATTTCACTTCAAATTGGAACCCCTCTTTTCAAATTGTCTGGATCCCGCCTGGACAAGCATTTGTATGTAGTTGATGGGCTATTGGCTATCACCGATTTTGCTTTAATTAATACGTTGCATCTATTTTTTCTTTAAAAGAAACTGTCATTATTTGGCATAAAGCACTATTTGATCCAACACATTTAATATCGTTTGACTTCGTGTTCTTGAGTTTTTTTCCAATGGACCAATGTGTTTTCGGTTTTCTCTTTACGAATTACCTATTGTTTTTTACACAAAAAGAAGCCTTGTTCAAGTGAATAACAAGCAGATCTTACGTTAACTCGTACGAACCAGACAAATTTGTTTTTAGAAAACCTAGTTTTTTCTAAATGCGAAGATCGCGTAGAGGTAAAGTAGCACGCATATACTTTAAAAGGTAAAAATAAAAGACAACTATTATCAAAAATAGCCTTGAGCTCCTCCAATGTCAACAAAAGGTCCATAAGATCAATGATTCATGTACTTTGTGTTTTTGTGAATGTCAAACGTAATTTGCCCCCCCCCCCCCCCCCCACACACACACCAAAAAATATTATGAGGAAACTTCAGTTTGATATAAATCTTCAATGTCAATGACTAACCTGAGTCATAATTGTTGCAGTCACCTAATACAATAGTAAAAACGTGTGTCAAATAACTTGTTCTAGGTCACCCTTGTACTCTATTCAAATTTGTAAGAAAAACTGCCTTGTTTGACCTTGAGTAAGGTCAAATTCAATGAAAGCTTTAACAGCACAGGTCGCACTTTAATGCATTCTCAATTCGGTTTACTATTACGACTACTCCAATGCAATTTATTTGTGTATTGGAAAATCCTTCACTTGAAAACAATTATTTGACCTCAAGATCAAAGGTGAATGTCAAATGAAAGTCAAGTGGTACCAAATATTCAACTTTGTTGTGATACACTTATTTGCCAAATATCTGAAAACTATGTCAAAAGATTAGAAAGTTATACCCCGGCAAACTAAAAAATACAGCTCTCAGGGCTATGACCTCTGACCCTTACATAAAGTATTTTTTGATCATGTCAGATAGCGACGATAGCCATTTTCTGAAAGAACAAACATAACACTTTCGTTTAAGATAATGAAAGTCCATGGGGCTTTCAGGTAAAACTTCACTAAAACAAGAGACCCCAAGATTTTGATACATGTGACATGCGATGCGAACTCCTTCTAAATTATTTTAATAAGGGATTTAATATTGTTGTATAAGTTTTGCATATGATCTGTACATGCTCATTAAGCTTTTGGCTGTTTTATATTTGATGAAAACAAGAGGCTACATGATGTCGATCTGACAAAGACCCCAAAAAGTGAATAGTGACAAATTTTGCATACGACACGAAATCCTCCTACAATTTTGAATTTAGGGATTTAATTTTGTTGTAGATTTGTTGCTTATAGTCTGTAGATGCGCACTAAGAGTTCTGATTATAATAATGGTACAAACAAGAGGCACCAACATGTCAATTTTTACACATACGCCATCCGACACTAACTTCTTTTTCGAATTAAGATTTTTAATTTTGGTGTAGAATAGTTGCATACAGTCTGTAGATGCGCAATAAACTTGTGAATATTATATATCTTAATGCAAAAATAGGCCCATGATGTCGATTTGACAAAGACCCCAAAAGTAGCATCGCGATCCATATTGTAGAATTGTTGGATACTGTCTGTTGATGCACAGTAAGCTTTCAGAATTTTTCTTCCAGTTCCAACTGAGGTAAATTTGCTGACAATGTCAAAGACTGGTATTTTTGGAAATTTTAGCATCTTATCTTATATTTTATTATTTGGAATATACAGAATTGTGAAAATTCTATAATATTGGAAATTTGCTGATATTCTCAAAGACCAATATTTTTGGGAAATCTACCTAGTAACAGTATTTTGAGGATTCGTTTTGATTATGACTATCCTTTTCACCTATTGCATTTCAATAGTACTTGAATATACAGAATATACAGAATTGTGAAAATTCTATAATATTGGAAATTTGCTGATATTCTCAAAGACCAATATTTTTGGGAAATCTACCTAGTAACAGTATTTTTAGGATTCGTTTTGATTATGACTATCCTTTTCACCTATTGCATTTCAATAGTACTTGATACCAATGTTGGAAAATTTCCTAAAATTATCAAAGACCAATTATTTCTAGGAATTCCGTCTTAGATGCGCAATAAGAACTCAAATTTTTTATTCCGGTTCCATCTTTGGTAAATTTTCTGAAAATGTCGAAGACTGATATTTTTGGACAGTTTGGCATATAATCTTATATTTTGGCAAGTATTTTAAAGAAAATCATAATTCTGAAAACTTAGAATTCAAAAATGGGATTCCCTTTTTGGTAAATATCCTGAATGTCTCAAATATCACTAATTTTTTGAAATTCTACCTAGCAGCAATACTTTAAGCATTTGTTTTGATAAGGTAAATCATTTTCACCTATTGGATTTCAAAAACATTTGATTCTAATTTTGGTAAATTTCCTGAAAGTGTCAGAGACCACTTTTCTTTTAATTTGACCTTCCTGACTTTTGTTCACCTACGGGAGTTACGTCCCCTTTTTATGATGTCATAAGATTCGAGTGCGAGATTTCTTAATCACTTGAGTATTACGTTATTTTCAGAATTATCTGGCATATAAAATGGGTGTGAAGAGTTAAAAGACACAGTTTTATTAGTCGACGTTGTTGGAAAATTTGCTATCTAAAAAGAAAAAAACAAGAAGACAAGTGCAATTAGAGTGTCAAGCGGACAAAAAAAAAAAAAAAAACGCGGGAAATAGATCGTGTAGGTGTTCTCATCCAGGAGGATGGGTGAGACGGAAACATCTCGCCCAGGTATTGCCTACATAGACAGCACTACAGGTGAGTGAGGAAGAAAAATCTCACACTGCTAAAAATAAGAACTGACCTGTCTCAAAAGTGAGAAATCCTGATCTTAAGTCTGATCTTATGCAAGATCCTATTCATCTCGCATCACATGACCTCCCAGGACATAAGAATGCAAATAACGTCTCGTCACAATGTTAAACGTAAAAAATCCACACAACTTCGCACACATAACCTGAAAACTTCGAAATCCACATCCCTTCGCAATGAAAACCTCTTGAAGTGCTACCTGAAACATTTATTTCTGATAGTTTGTATACCTTTGGTACAAAACCAAAACTCAACCGATCTTTCCAAATATTGAAATCATTTTGCAGTAGGTGTGTTATTTTAATAGAGGGCATTTTTGTTTCATTACGGCCATGTTTATTACTTTTAAATCTTGATATTGACAAAAGA
Source organism: Modiolus philippinarum (assembly GCA_002080025.1). NCBI lineage: Eukaryota > Metazoa > Mollusca > Bivalvia > Mytilida > Modiolidae > Modiolus > Modiolus philippinarum. Next base: position 30,767 of record MJUU01068961.1, read on the forward strand.
GGTACATGTACACTACAAACTAGGCTATATGACAAACGCGATGACTTCACTTTTCGAATAGTCAACTTCCCCTTTCTTTGTAGCAACATTCCAAAAGCACCAGCATACGGAGTTTACATCTCCCAACTCATTAGCTACTCAAGGGCCTGTGGTCGATACAGTGACTACCTTGATAGAGCTCGGTTGCTCACAAATAGGCTTCTTAAGCAAGGATATGTTGCCCATAACTTGAGGTCATCAATACAAAAGTTTTACGGTCGACATCACGATCTTGTGGACCGCTGTGAGATATCTGTTTCCCAGATGACAACAGATCTTTCTCTTTGCCACTAAAGTTTGTTTTTCCTCTACCGAACTTGACTTTACTACCGGAGTTAACATGTTCAACACGGCGGGTGTCTTTTAAGAAGCAGGAGATGCTTACTCTACCGGTGCACCTGATCTCACCCATGGTTTTTATTGGGTCCGTGTTGTTCATTTTTTGTATATGTGCGTGTCTTCATTTTCTTTTCTGTGCTGTGCTCATGTTATGTCTTCGTTTCTTTGTTTTTCCGACGTTGCAATTGTCCTTGGATTGTTCTTTTCAGACTGACGGTTCGGTTCTCACTTATTTTAATATTCGGCAAAGAATGTGAAAAAAAATAATCAGCGATGGTCAAAAATATGAGACAGGACAATCCCACCCTCTGGATCAAATTTCCTTTCATCTGAAACTCGAAAAGCCTCATTTCGGACTAGACGATGTTACCTTTGGTCGGAATTGACCAATGTCACATTCCATCACAAGAATGATTTGTATAGTCCTGCTGACCAATGAGATTTGCAAACTCTTTTGCCTTGTTATATCTATCAAATACACGCGCACTTCAAATCTAAGTTTTTTTCCGGACGAACCGTCTGAAACCTCAGAACCAAGTACAACCATAATAAACAGGACTCATGTAAGGGAAGCCCTCTGGAGTAACCGGTCATTCAAACCAATTGGTTAAAGAAAATGGCCGCCGGCGTATAACATAATTTTCGGACAATATGGTAAACGTCACATTCAGGACAAACTCTGTATGTGCGTTTTGTTTCAGAATGAACATGTTTTGCCATGTATGATTATTCATATCTATGTACACACAGTTTTTATATTTTGACCACTGTAGATTTATAGAAAGATTGCAGTGTCAAGGATGATTTGAAGAGATAATGTCCAATCCCAAGACCATGAGGCAACTCTGTATGTGAGGATGCAGTTGTCTTAAATGCGGTCATGGTCGATGAATTATTCAAAGTGAACTTTGCTGAAGAGGAAAGCAATCAACATAGATTAGAATTAAAACCTCAGGCGTATTGATGGGATTTTTTTTTACAGGATCTGGAAGGTATCTTTCAATCATAAAGATAGTTTCATTATGTTATGTGGTCCTCTGTGAAACAAACATTGTATACTCTTTGTAATACAGTCCACAACGTGCAAAGGGAATATAATAAGTAGGTTCTTTTAGTCTGTCTGTTCAGATATCAAACGTTCAGTCACACTCAAAGTAAAGACAGTGTAATCCCTAACAAGACCATAACAATGACATTTTGCAAATGTGATAGCTATAGCACCCTATCCAGAAAGTTTGCAACGTTTAGGTAATTGGACTGTCTACTACCACACCACTAACTTGTGCTGATATGATCGGGGACTAAAGTATAAAGGATGGGTTGCAATAAGGCCGTTTTCCGGCCCACCTTGAATTTTGATATAATATGTTTCAATGTAACCCACAATATATTTAGTTTAACGCGCATGTGCAAGTCACGTGATCATGTGATTGTACTAGCGGCAAGAAGAAATATAGTACGGAAAGAGTAAAGATTGGCACACTGCCAAAACAACAATGAACCCCATTTTGATATTACAATAATATGCAAATGATGCTATTCTTTCCATGATATAATTCTTTTATCAATCAATTTCTTTTTTGAGAGGAAATAATACAGATTAATACAGATAACCCTTTGTAAGGAAAATATACACAAAAAACTTCATTTTTCGAGGTAAATGGAGTACCATACCATCCGATTTTCTAATTTTTGTGGATATTGCTATTTATTTGTGCTCTTTCGACAAATTTTCATATACTTCTGCATATGTTTCTACATTTCAACTAAATATCACGTTAATGGACTTAAGTAAAACGATTTTGTCGACTTTAAACCCTTGATTTGTATAAATATCTGTTTTAATTTTCAGATATTGTTTTGATTTTCGAAAATTTTGCCTCGATTTCAAACACTGAGACATGTATTGTTAAATGTGAATAATATGCGCTTTATTTGGTGTAATCAAAAAAACATATTTATTAAATATTCAGAGGTTTTACTATGAATTATACCAATGAAGCATATAAAACTAAAGATGCATGTATGTGTTATATTTTAACTGAGGCAGGCGATTGTTAAATTCATATATTACACATCATTTTTGTCCAAGTGTCACCTCTATTTGAAAGTTATAGGGGCTCCTGTAACATATCCAGAGGGGAATCCTTTTCTAAGAAGACAAATTCTGCTTAAAAGACAGTTATAAAATCGAAAATATTATATATAAAGGTAACATTGGGAATCAACAAGTATGAAAATACACAGAAACTGGGCAATAGATGACCAAATTTCTTCGGAATATTTTTTTACATATACACAAGGAAAACTTAACAAAATAAATATGGTCTACTTATCAAACCAGATAATGTTCAGCTTATTTGGCAAATTGCCAGGTCAGAAAAAAGCTGATGCAAGGTATAGCAAAAGCACATTTACTTAGAATTTTTATGTGTATAAAGCTATAATTTGCATATATGAATCAATGAAACTTTGATAAATAAGACAGGTAACAAAACAGAATATCATAAATACGCTGAATTTTCACATAAAATTACATTTTTTTCAATTTTTTTATATGACTTGCACGCGGAACCAGCTTCCTTAATTCTTATTTAATAAGTAATCTCTTGTAAAATTATTAGGTTGGTTCCGAATGCAAGGCAGGGTCAAAATGCAGTTTGAATATTCCCCATCTTGACTATTTTTCCATAGGCTTAATGTAAATTGCCATCGAGAGGGGTATTAGAAATGAGCTAATTTCAGTGGAATGAAGCAATGTTATGAAAAAATATACATATGGTTAAAAACTACAATCGTTCTGGTGTTGATAGGTATCAAATACATTATGTTTTTACTAAATTTATTTTTTAGCAAATCAGTGGGCCGATTTAAGGCCTTAAGGCAACCCATCCTTTCTAAATAAAATATTCTGTCGATTCCAAAACTTTTGGAAGTCCATTAACAGACAAACGAGCAAAAGCTGATGGAGAAAAATTATCGAAAAGGATCTAACTAGAAAAGCCAAAATTTAGCTAAGGATACTCTGTATATCACCTCTTTGTTCCTGCGCTGCCAAACTTGTATAGTACCCCATCTCAGATTTGCTAACAAAATATAAGCTTATAGATTATTTAACAAATGATCTCATCATTATTTTCTAAAATATTGCTTTTCCGATGCAGCTTTGTTTCATAAATACAAACGACCGTTAGTATCATAGGGGGATTAAAATCTCTTTTTTTTTATTTCAAATTAACTAACACATAACTTTGTTGTATACCGTAATCAAGGTTATTTTCGCGGGGGTTAAATTCCTGAAGTTCAATATCCGAACCTTTCGCGTGGTTGTAATATTCGCGAATCTTTCAAATTTTATAACGTTTGTTATTAAAAGTTGTTTTTTTTTTTCAATTTTAAAACATTTTAATAAACAACATGTTGTTAACAAATCCCCTGGGTGGTAAAACGATCCCACCAAGGTTCTTCCCTGTATATTAGTCACTTAACCAAACCAGGGGACTTGATAAGTGAAAAACGTATTACACAAATGGTTTATATTAAGTCTACATTATACATTTTACAATCAATACAATATTTGTCACAAATACAAAATGCTCAACTCTTATTTTATGAACAATATTTCAGGGCGAGATTAAATACTTTGATAGGTAAGCATGATGTTTCATGCAGTGCAAGGACCCCAAGACAGCAGCACGTCTGGCACCAGATTCAAGCTGTCTTGGTATCCTTTCACTGCAAGAACAACATGACCCTATCAATATTATCGTTAATGCATTTATTTTGTACAATACGGTAATGAATTTAAATCGAACACACCGCTTTACTATAAGTAGGGCACATAATCAATTAAAGATGACAGTCATGGTTCATTTTGACACCACGTGATTTAATTCATCATTCCTATGAATGAATACATGTGTATTGTGTATTTATGTATATATTCATTGATTACTAAAATTGAAATAGTAAGTAAACATGTACTTTGCTTTCAGATATTACATAGTAATTTAAATAATAACTTGAAAGATACTGATACATAAATAGAGCATGTGGCTATACAATCTACAGAAGATTAAAAGTATTCGCGAGGGGGTTATATTCGCATAAAATTCCCAAACGCAAAGGAAGCGAAAATTACCCCCACGCGAAAATTTCCACGTTTACAGTAATAAAACTCATATAAACCCGAAGTTAAAACTTTAGACTACACATTTTTTCAATTCTTTTTTTCCAGAGAAAACAGAGATGTGAATCTGGATTTTCACATTTCAATACGTCTGGGACGCATAAATTCTGTGTGAAACACCAGTGTGAGATTAATAGCATCTTATATAAGATCTGATAAAAGATGCATGCATCTCACATCACATGACATAACAATGCAAATGACGTTGCGTCACAATAAGAAACGTCAACAAAAAACTACACAACTTCGCAAAAATCACATGACCACTTCGAAAATTTAATCGCGTCGGTTTGGAAATCCGTGAAGCGCAACCACAAAGATTAATTTTTGACCCTTTTGTGGTACAAAACCAAAAAGCAATAGATGTTTTCAAATAATACATTTGCACTAGGTGGCCTAATTTAAGAGATCACATTTTTGTTTCATACCGACCGTGTTTATTACTTTTAATAGTCGGTCGAGAAATGTGAATAAAACTAGCAGCCATCATAAAAAATGTTAGACAGGACAATTCAACCCTCAGGATTCACATTTCTTATAATCTGAAACTAGGCTACGATCGATTCTGATGGGAAAATATGAATATGAACCCCCGGATGGAAATGTCCTGTCTCACATTTCAGAACATGACTAATTGTTATGATCGCATACACCGAAAGGTAAGATTTCAAGTACTCGGACGAAGCTTGCCGAGTTAGAGACCCTAGAAATTATATCCGAGGGTGTCTTAGATTTTTTGATTGATTGATTGTTGTTTCACGCCAACTTTAGCAATATTTCAGCTATATCGTGGCGTGAACTGTTGATATTAGTACTAAATATACAAGTTAAAAAAGTCACTTAAAACATATTGCTATGTACAGATAAAAAGGATTTCTAAAAGATAAAAACCATATTATAGAGTCTCAGATTTTCTTCTCTGACATTCTCACTGGTGTATGGTTATTCCCTCCGCCTCCAAACAATCAAACAAATCACCATTGAAGCGATTGATTGATTAATTGATTGATTGTTGTTTAACGCCAACTTTTCCGCCAGATCATGGCGTGAACTGTTGATGATATTATGAATATATAACTAAAACAGTCATATAAAACGTATGGCTATGTACATATAAAATAACTTCTAAAAAATAAAATCGTTCGATAATAATTTGAGATAAATAGATCAGATTTAATGAAATTTAAACTTGGATAATATAAAATATTTTACTATACATATTAACAGCTTTTAGAATTTGAATAATTTTGTCGCCTGCGACGTTTGTAAATAAATCTTTAAGAGAATCAGCTGTATAAAATGTGCAACGTATGTCGGCAACATCGACACAGTCAAGTAAAATATGTTGTATTGTGTTAACACTATTAAACGGAATACACTCAGGTAGGTCTTCACCATTTAAAATGTAACCATGAGTTGTTCTTGTATGCCCTATTCGACACCTTGTCAAAACAACTCGCTCCTTCCGATTTTCTCCGGAGGAACTAACAAGTTTACCAACTTCTGATTGTATTCCGTGCAATTTATTATTTATTTGCAAGTCCCACCTGTCTTGCCCTTTTTTTTGGATGCATTTACTTATAAGAGTCTTTTTGTCAGTGTAAGGCACTGGACAATCCGCCACCTCATCATCTAATGCATCCTTTGCCTCCTGGTCAACAACTGTGTTTCCATAGATCCCTACTTTCAATTGCCAATACGCATGAGAGAGAATCAGAACAAATCAAGAACTTACTTTTTCGTGATGAAGCAACAAATTTGAGTGCTAAGTAAATAGCGTTGGCTTCAGCAGTAAATGTGGAACTTGAGGATGGTAATTGGAGAGTTGCTGCTCGGTCTCCGAAGACAGCTGCACGGGCCACCCAGTCTCCATCCTTAGATCCATCTGTGTATATAGGCAAGTATTCGGGGTGTTCAGATTTAATTCTTGCAAACTCCTGCTGGATAACATGAGGATTAGTGTCAGATTTTTTTTATATTTTCGTAGTTCGAAATTAAATGCTGGTTTTGGGTTTAGCCATGGAGGCTTTTTTGGAGTTTGATTTGGTGCTATATCGTCCAATTGTACATTGGCAGATTCCAAGTGTGGTTGGATACGAAGTCCAAAAGGTTAAATAACATTTGGCCGTTTATCATATACTGTCTTGTGAAGTGGTTTGAAAACACAGTTGTGAGCAGGATTTGAAGGATACGCTTTTAGCTTAGAGGCGTATTGTAATCCAAGTTTGAGACGCCTGTCCTCTAGGGATGGTTCATTAGCCTCAACATAGAGACTCTCCACCGGAGAAGTTCTGAAGCACAGACGTAAACCTTGGTGATGAATTGTATCTAATAATTTAATGTACGATTTACGGGCAGAGCCGTGAACAAAACATCCATAATCTAACTTTGATCGAATCAACGATCGATATATATTTAATAAAACAGTGCTATCCGCACCGCAGTCGGTACTCGACACAACTTTTAAAATATCTAATGCTTTGAGGCATTTATTCTTTAGCATTTTGATATGGGGAAGAAAGGAAAGTTTACTATCAAAGATTAAGCCAAGGAATTTGGCTTTTTTTACAATAGTAATAGGGTTATTATACAATTTTAGCTCTGGTTCTGCGTGCAGTTTCCGTTTACAACAGAAATGCATTCCAACTGTTTTAGAGCTTGAGAACTTAAAACCGTTCTCTTCGCCCAATTTTTCAATTCTGTTATTCATGTGTTTACCACTATAACATATCAGGAAGTCATCTACAAGCAGTGATCCATCTATGTTATTTTTTAAACTTCAGCTAAACTATTGATTTTAATACCAAACAATGTAACGGAGAGGATGCTTCCCTGCGAAACACCCATCTCCTGTTCAAAAGGATCAGACAACGTAGAGTTTACTCTGACATTAAATTCCCGGTCTTTAAGATAGTTTTCAATGAAAATTGGCAAACTTCCTCTCAATCCATATCAAAAGATCCTTTAAAATACCATATTTCCATGTTGTATCATATGCTTTTTCAATATCGAAAAAGTCAGACACAACATGGTCTTTTTTTTAAGAAGGCGTTTCTAATAAATGTCTCAAAACGTACAAGATGGTCTATAGTACCACGCCCTTGTCTAAATTCGTTTTGTATGTTAGACAGTAGACCATTTACTTCAAGAAACCAAACAAGTAACTAAATACCGAAGTCACTGTGAATTTACTTTCTGCATATGCGCATTTCGACAACTTATGTCTCTTCAGTGCAGATTAAATGTAAACGTTTGGAAGACCATAAACTCAAAGATATGTAAAAACTGACAGAGAACAAACAACCAATATGATCTAAATGTGAAGCCAAAATCAGCTAAGGACAGAGCTTTGCATGAGGGAGATACTCCTTAGTTTTCTACAAAATAAAAAAAAAAGATATTGTAAGGTTCCAAAAATATTCGGCTTTCGGATCAGCACCGCAGTACTGACTACTGGGCTAGTGAATACCCTCGGAGACTTACAGTCCACCAAGCCGATCATTTATCATACGTTCCTGGTCTTACAAACGCAACTAGTCATTGCCAGTGAGCCGTAATTCGACGGTTCTGAATGATCTTTACCTGGCTTTGGAATAGGGACTATTGTTGCATGTTTCCAGACGGACGGTATGTTTCCTGTTTCCCAAATATTGTTTAAGAAGATATCAAGAACTGAACCAGGTTTGAGAAGTTAATCATGGATATCATCAGGGCCGCATGCAGTGTCATGTGCCTTATCCAACGATTTTCTCGATTCATCTACCGAAAAGGGTATTATAGTCTTCCGGATCCTGAGATTTGAAGTTAAATTTTGTATTTTCTTTTTGTTATTTAATTCGTTGAAATGTGGGGCCTAAATGTTTAGATGAAGAGTGTTTGGCAAACGTTTGTCCTATTTATTAGCTATTTCCTTTTCAGAGGTTAAAAATCTCGGCCATTTTTAAGATGATTGACAGTAGCTTTCTTATTTTTGCCTTTAATTTTTTTAATCATATTCCAAACTTTATTCATAGGGGTATGGCAATTTAGTTTTGAAACAAAGTTACTCCACGACGTTCGCCTTCTTTGTTTCAATGTTCTGCGAGCCTTAGCTCTAAAGACACGGCAATTGCCAAGATTATCCGTTGTGGGATGTTTGTTTAACCGTCGTTCCGCCTTCTTACGATTTTTAAGAGCATCATCGCAATCATCATTGAACCATGGTTTGCTTGAGTGTTTTGGATTAGTCGAGGTCTTTGGAATGGTTCTATCGGCTATGGAAAGTATTTTTTCATTGAACAGTAGAATAGGATCATCGACATCTTTAAACAAATCTGAATGGAATTCTTCTTTACACAGTTTCTCGTAAAGAGACCAATCAGCTTTGTCGAACTTGAATCTCTGTGGCTTTGTAGTAACAGAGGAAGCAGGGTTGGCAAAAAAGCGGGAAATACTCATATTTCCCAGGACGGTGGGAAATACTGGGAATTCCGGGGAAATACTGGTAATTCCCGGACAATACTGGGAAATATACTGTCAAATAATATGAGTTCAAAAAAGGTAGTTAAACAAACGGATCAAAAATGTCTTAATGTAATGGATGCATACATAGGGAATTTCGTTTTCGTCCACTAACATATGACTATTTCAAATAATAAAGCAACAAAAGTCTTCCCATTTTCAGTATTAAACATCACCTCCATTCCATGGTAATCTTTATAATACCTTGAAATGCATTTGTTTGTATTAATATTCTTATAAACAAGAATAAAATTCATTAAGGTACTAGTATTTGTCATAAATATTTCATTTGACAACTAAAATTTGTCAAATCTGAGAGTGCTAATTACTAAAACAACATAAATGTCAATGTTGGGTATGGGTATGTTCAATTTTTCAATACATCAAATTGATTCAGGAAGGAATGTTTTCATAACTACCTAGATTTTTAAATAATATGAAAAATACACCTGTTTTTAATTAAAAAATTAATTAACTGTATTTCAAACACAATTTTAAAAGGATATATAAATTAAAAAAGCAGAATTTAACAAGTAGTAACGATTATTTTTGTGTCAAAAAGACTTGATTTGAGTCATTTTTTCATATTTCCCAGTATTTCCCACTTTTTGAAAATAAGCAGTATTTCCCAGGACGGTAATTCCCGGTAATTACCAGTGGGAATTACCGCCACTGGTATTTCCCGGCCAACCCTGAGAGGAAGAAAGATGTTCGAGAATAATAGGAAAATAATCACTACTACACAAGTCGTCATATACTTTCCAAGAGAAATCTAAGAGAAGAGATGGATCAGTAATAGTTAAATCTATAGCTGTGTAAGCCCCATTCCCAGGATGTAAATACGTGTTTGAACCATTGTTGAAAATACATAAACCTTCCTTTGACATTAAGTCTTCAATTTTTTTACCTTTATCATTTAATGTAGAACTACCCCATAATTGGTTATGTCCGTTGAAATCGCCCATTAGAATAAATGGGGAGGGTAATTGTTCTGTTAAAGTCTTCGAGTTGATTGAAACTAGGATAAGTATTGGGTGGAATATAATGTGATAGTTTTATGTAAAGATATTCTAACAGCAACAGCCTGAATGTCAGTTTTTAGATCAACAGTGCTGTGAACAACATTACTGTTGACAAGGATAGTTGAGCCGCCAGCAGCTCCCTCATCTTCTGCCGCATAAGTGCTGTATAACGAATAGTTTTTTATATTAATATTATCGCTTTTCTTTAAATGAGTTTCCTGAAGACAAAATACCACAGGAGAATACATTTGTACAAGAAAAGTAATCTCAATTAGATAAATTTTCAAACCTCGACAGTTCCATTGAATTATGGAATCCATTATCAACGTGGTGGTCTGATAGGGGACCAATCCCCTAGGGATCTATGTCCCTGATTACTTCCGCTGCGATGTAGAGACCTTCCAGAGTCGCTAGCGGATGGGGATCTACTTTTAGATCTCCCCTCTTTGGACAAATCTGGAGTTGGAAGTGTTAAATCAACATCCATTCCGTCCTGGTCGTCATCCGACTCCCAGTCTGGTAATGCTGGTAAATCGCTGAAACGGTTGTGTACAGGGACATCATCGCGCTCAGCCTTTTTGATCCTATTTGATGTTATTTTTTTATCTACCTTTTTGCTTATAGACTTTTTTGTGTTTATGTGTAGACTGGCTTGATTGGGTTCTGCAGCTGCAGTGTTTTGTTCAGAATTTTTTTCCTGGTTTGATCTTATTGTAGAAGTTGTACAAGGCGGAGCATGAACTTCAGCTTGAAATTGATTGACAACTATTGTTTGAGACGATATTGAAGACTTTTGTGGGGGCTGAACAGATTTATTAGTTTGGTTTGAATAAGTCAGTGGATAAGGCTTTTCAGAAGTTATTGGCCAAGTGAAGAAGGTTTGTGTTTCAACTGTAGAACATTGTTTAAACAATACTTGCGTATGAGGGTTTACCAGTCATGGAACCATTAGAGACATAAAAAATCCATCTTGCCTCTTGATAACTACAATGCTTTTCTGCTTTGATACGTTGAATTTCCTTTTGTTGTTTGTAAATTGGACAGTTTTTGGAGGATGCCATTTGTTCTCCACTGCAATTAAAACATTTTGCAGTGCTATTACAGTTTTGAACATCATGGCCCTCCTGTCCACATTTAAAACAGCGCTGCTTTCCTCTACAGGAATTACTTCCATGGCCAAATTGTTGGCACTTGAAGCAACGCACTGTTGAAGGAATGAATGTATCAACCTTAATTAAAAAAGGACCAATATGTATTGATTTAGGAGCAGAAGGCCTGGAAAACCTTAAAAGATAGGTTTTTAAATTTATTGTTTTTATTGTCAACCTTTTCGTTGAATCTCTTTACATCTATCACACCTTGCGGTCGAAGTTCTTTGCAAATTTCATTCACATGTAAGTCAGAGAGATCACCATCACTGTCTCTAATGATTCCACTTCTGTAATTCAAATTTGAGTTCGGTGCCGAAATTATAGAAATGTCGCCAACTTTAGTAAGTGTAAGAAGATTTTTTGATTGTTGTTGCCTTTCAACTTCTATTAAAATTATACCCATTTCTCAATTTTGTTACATTTTTTACATCTCCAGCACAGCCTTTGATGGTTTTATCAAGAACAAACGGTGAAATTTTGGTTAATGGTTCTTTGCAGTACTATGAATCTAAACCAGTGAGAATTTCTAATTTTTGATAGACGTTCGTCTTCATCACTTGTGTCTAAATCTCTTTTACTCCTCCCCCCTCCCCAGTTGTGTGCTGGTGTCTCCATGGCGTTATTGAAAATTTCACTGCCTTGCTCCCCAACCGCCGCGGAGTGCCAACAAGGGCGATGCTTAAACACGGTGGATATCCAACGCAAGTGGACTGGAAATGAATCAAGGTCCGCCATGATGCAATTTGCCAGATCGGTCAGACCCATTGCCAGTCAAAAAGCGTAAACCGAAAGCATCAGGGATACAAGGACAGTATACTCGTACAGAGTATCCCTTCAGGGAGACAAGCATTGTGGCAGGGGTTACCCAGCGATACAACTCTCCGGAATAACATCTACACGATTGACCCATGAGCCACCGCCTTCTTTAGATATTTTGTATCAGAAAAATTTTAAAAGTTCAGTTTAAAGTATGACAATTGACATATATTGAATCTAAAGGGCTTGGCAAGACCAGCCGATTGATCGAACCGGGTCCATTCGACCGCCCGTCTAGATGAAGTAAGGGTCAAAGTAGTATGTTTCAACTACCAGGATCCCGTCCTCCACCGACACGGGTCGTCAACACACGGAAAACGTGTCGCCTACATTAGAAGACTCTAACATCAAGCTCGTAGGTGTGCGCTTCGGACCTATTCTACCCCGGGACCCGAACGGGGCCTCTGTTAGGAAGGCTCATACTCCAAGATCAGAGGATGCTGCGGGCCTATTTTTCAGCTGGTATCGCGCACGGTGGACCATTGAAGCGAAATCATCAGTCAAATACTTTCGTTATAATAACGTCATTAAGAATGGAGCACGCGTCCGATTCCGGGCTTATATCGGTGCCACCAATATAGGCATTTATGATGTGTTTTAATAGGGTCTTAAAGTCTTGTCACATGACCATCGAGAGAGCATGAGAAACATTTTTTCCGGGTAACATAACTAATGTAGTACTATGATGGAATGAAGGGATTTTCAATTCATATATCAAATTAACCACGGCAAAGTTTTGATAAATCATCATATTCCACATATATGAATTATGTATTTTATGAAAGGCTATAATGGAGTAAATGAACATGAGACCATAACACATATGTTAACTCCAACTGCAATAATTTTAATGAGCTGTATGGCCATTTCGGAAATTAATTCCTCATCAGCAGCACTAGAACCCAAACAAAGGAAATCCATAATTTCAAAAAATGTTTAAAATGCATAAAACTAAAACGAAATCCGAATAATCAATAAAATCAAATAAAGCTGAGGACAAAACTACGATAAGAGGGAGTAAATCTATCGGTTTTAGAATTTACATAAATTTAGATACTTGTAGTTATTGAAAAAAGTGTACACATGAGGTATTATCGCATGTACAAGAACACCATATCTAAGACAAATAAAGAGCATACATCTCTACCACGGGGAATTGTTTTACCAACTCCACACTGCAATAAAAGACAAACTCCTGTATTGAATATTTTACGAATATGACCTTTATTACTTTAACTTTTAGGGATTGTCTTGGAGACACGTAATCTCTATCAACAAGACTCTTCCAGCTATGGTAGATATCCCAATGGAAAGAGTCTAAAAATCCAGACTCCTTGGCATTGAGCAAAATGTTCCGGAAGTGAAATTTTTTGACATATTTATGGTTCGTTTTGCGTAATGAAGTCGTGTGTCGAGACTTACACACCCTGTTCAAATTTTGCCGTTTTAACTACTGTGTCACAAAAGTGAGAAAATCCAGAGAAATCCATTTCCCGCAAAATTTTTAATGCCTCGTATCTCCACTAAAAGCACACGGACCTTTAAATTTCTTTTTCTATGAGGTCGTTTACGGCTGCTTTTGACCTCTTGTATCTATGGACGCTTTAACTTGGCAACCATTGAAGCAGTTAAGATTATCTGTTTTGTTATTGGATACTGTTGTGATTTTAGGATTGTTTGAATGTGTAACTATATACACCTTAAATATTTCCAAAAATTTCTACACCTGAGCGAGAGAAAATAAAAATTCAAAACTAAATATGTGTTGTGTAAATCTGACAATAATCGACACAAGCAGAAAATAGAAAAAAAAGAAGGGAAACGGGGAATGTATCAAAGAGACAACGACCCAAACGGGAGTAATAACAACTCAAAGCCACCATAAGATATTCAATAAATGGTGAGAAAATCCAACACCCAACGGCAGGTCGGAGTTGGCCCCTAAATAAAGACAAGCCAAGTTCAGCGAAATAAACATCATCCTAGACTCCTATAGACATAAAGTAAACTAACTAGAAAAAAGACAAGACACAAAGGCTTAATAAATTTCCTGACTTAGGACAGGCGCAAACCTGCTGCGGTGGGGTTAAACTAGTTTTATTGGGCCCAAACCTTCCCCTATAGCCAATGTGATAAATCAAAAAACAATCGTAACAACAGTAAAATTCAGTTGGCAACAGGACTGAGTCAATTGTGAAAAATGAAATTGAAAGAACTAAATATACGGACATAAACATGATTGATTGATTGAATATTGTTTAACGTCTACTCAGCAATATTTCAGCTATATCAAGACGAGAACAAGTTTGTTAATAAATAATCACTTTGGTGTATGGAAAGGTCCGTGGGACGGGAAATTCTGACTGCCACTGGAAAAGTAGGGTGAAATCGAAAAGGGCGGAGAATTTAGCCTTGTAGCGGATCACCTACGGACCACTCAAAAAAAAGAGACATAAACATGAAATCACAAGAGACTACTCGCAGTTAACTGACATGTTAGCTCCAGATCCATTACCAACTGACAAAGTAAGTTATGTACAATCAGTATACAGCTTCCACCAAGATCCCTTCTTGTGAGGAGTTTAGCATAATGATTTCATCATATACCGGAACACATAACCCGTGTCCATGCAATACAGAATTTAGAAATTTAGAATGTGTTTAGTTAAAAAGCAAAGACCCTATCAAAAAAATCAATGTTGATATCAAAGAAGGCCAGCCGTAATGACTTGACGACAATACCGTAATTATAACCCTCGTGAATTAGACGATTTACAGGTTTCATAAGTTTGTTAGGCGAGTTTAAGTATTTTTTACTCTTATGTTAAACATTACCGTAAAATAGCCTTTTAATGAAAAAAGACGCAATCCTGTCAATGAATATTGAAGACAAAGGACAAGGTCATAGGTCACAAATCATGATTCTTGACACATTGTCTAGAAGTGATATATCTACATGTTACATATCAATAGTCTCTCTAAAAGACATAGCCCGTACATTTCTTATCATTAGAAAGGCAATAATCTGACCTTGAGGAAAAAGGTCAAGGTCAAAGGTAACCAGTTATGGTTCATGACACATAGTCTTTAAGTGATCTTTCTACATGCAAAATACCAAAAGCATGATGCATCGTCTTGAAGTGATCTTCCTACATGCAAAATATCAATAGCCTATCTCAGAAGACAAAGAAGTTTTAGGCCGGACACGACTTTGTTACGGACGGACTGACGGACGTACGGATTGATGGACGAACGGAGACAGGGATTACTATAAGGCGTCCATCACTTTGTTGCGAGAGCTCTAACTACTTTTTTGTTTGAACAAGCAATAAAAAAATGGTAAAAATATCACTAAACGGCAAACACCACAGAATTATCTGAGTAATACTATGCTCAGATTATCAAAAAATGCGCAAAATATAATTCAAACACATCTAAAATATTAAAACTTGAAGGCATTTTATATTTTTCTTAAGAGAAAGACAATATAAAGAGCTATCACACTTTTTAACGGATCCAGTTATCGTTATTTAAGATTAGCATTATCACCCTTTAACTCCAATTCAATCAGTTTTTATCAATTTAAACCCCGTGAACCAACATTACTTTATATTTATTTTACTACTTAATTTATGCAGCTTCTTCCATTCAAAACTCGTTTTGGCTCAAAGGGTGGATCAATATGATATTTCAAATTTTATAGGACCAAATAATGTAGTCGGTACCCCACATGCAAAGACCACGCACCCGTTTATTGCGGTAGTTTCGCCTACAGAATTATAGCGATTTGTTGCTTTAAATAACTGTATGAAGTGTAATATTTTTCAAAATTTTATTTTCTGGATAAATCATGGGCCAAATAATGTTCTTTTAGCAACCCGTCCTTTTGCACACTGACCCCCACTTTTCTCTTCAAAATATGTTTGAATAAACTTTTCTCAAAATTTGATGAAATTCTTGATATATCTTCATTGCATTTTAAAAGTCGATTGCCTGAATGCCAAGTAAATGATTAATCTGGGGGAGTTCGATTTTTCGCCAAATTTTTAGGCACTTAAATCTCAAAAACGGGCACACTAACCCATCTTTATTTTTGCTCAAAATTATGAATGATCGATGTTCTAATAAATTAGCATACTGATTTCAGAATCTTCATATATTGAACTTGTGGAGTACCATCATTAAGTCTACAATGCTTAATTAATAGACGGGTTTCCAATTGGTGGATTTCCAGGAAAATTTGACGTAACAATAAAGATTTTTGGATGTCACAATGTTACGTGACGCAATTTTCTCCGATTGACCCCATGTCAATCGGGGCATTTTATTCCCAAATAGAAATAGGTAATTGGTCTATGACAATATGTTTCAAGACATTCTTGATATAAACAATATCAGTGGTAAAGTCGGAAAACGACAAACATATGTGACGTCATAATTGAATTTCATCCAAACACTCCAAGAGAACAAGATTCGCTCTAGAGAAGAATTATTTTTCATAATTCAGACGATTATTATGAAATGTCGCCCATCTTGTGAAATTTAAATTTCAAATGCTTAAAACAGCAGGCCTTGTTTACAAACATTTGAAAAATTTATTTAACTCAATATGAGAAATTTATCTACTGCCGTTGTTTCAAATTAGTTCTCGTTGTACCTACTGTTAAGGCAGAAATTACAGATTTTTTTTTTCGTGCTTTCTCTCTTTTCTCTACTGCCGTTGTTTCAAATTAGTTCTCGTTGTAAAAACTATATTTCTCCTACTGTTCAGGCAGAAATTACAGATTTTTTTTCGTCCTCTCTCTCTTTTCTCCCACCTTTTTCTCTCTCTCTCTCTGTGCGTGTGTATTTATAACAATAACAACTTACTCTATATAATTAATGGATACTATAAGAATTTTTCATAAAGTATAATAGTAAATTGATACGTTAATTGGTTTTAAAGTTGTTTTAACACGTTTGTTTATGGACTTCACTACAATCATTAAAAATAAACAATCATTAAAAATAAACAAACAAAAAAAATAAAAGGAAAAGAAATTAAAGATGCTATATTTTACACGCCCGGGAAACTCGATGTTCTCAACCAAAACACAGGCATCCGGAAATCTGTGATTTACACTTAATAAGTGCAGTTCGAGAAATCAAAAAATGTCACTCCATATGTGAAAAAGCAAATAATGTCACTCAATACGTTTTAATGAACCAAAAACCCTTTTCTATATTCGAATAGTTTTTCTTTATGCCCGGATTTTAGAATCGCCTCGAAGCGACTGATTACAACAAACACGATTTCTGTCTTAAAACGCAGACTTTAATACGCTTTTAGTTATATTTTAGATTTTAGACCAGTTTTACATGGAGTGGCATTCCCCGATTTTTTTAAAACATGGTCTGTCACTTTGTATTAATTATCTTCCTGGTAGTAATATTCAGTTGAGACCATCGAGTTTCCAAGGCGGATATAGTTATAACAGATGTAAATCGTAAATGCACTATTCAGAATCTTCTGACTGCGAAGGAAACGTCCATCCTATCAATGTTTTCAGCATGAAATATGTATCTGGGATCAACATATCGAAATCCAGATATTTTTTCAGTCCTCATCATGGTTGCTTGTGCCACCTTGAGAAATGTCTTGCTTCTTGTTCCTTGTTAGGGAAGTAATTGGCGCTGGAATGAAGATTTTGGTCGTAAAGTAGCAGTTATCAATTATCATTGCGATAAACATATATATTTAAAATGATCAGTGCGAAGATACCTTCAATTTGAGTACCAGGTTGAAGGTCATCGATGACCTTTGACCGTGACCTGATCTTATCTGATAAACTCGGAAACTGTAATAGATGGCTTATCAAATGAAATGAGAAAAATGTTGATCTTCACGAGACGCAACTTTTTTACATTTGGTCCGAAAAGATGCGATGACTCTTTATATGAGCTATTGCCCTTTCCAAGATTTTTAGATTCCGTTAATACTTAATACTCCCAAACGACAATTCGGAGAGACCTGAAACCTTCAACATGGTTCGTAGGTGATATAAGGTCATCTAAAATTGTCAAGATCAACGGTCAAGGTTACCAATGACCTTTTGCCTTGTTATCGTTTAAACTCTTAAACCGTAATAGATGGCTGAAAAGATGTATTGAGAAAATTGTTCATTGTCATGTGACACAATTTTGTTACATTGGTCCGAAGGGATTCGACAACCCTTTATATGAGTTGTTGCCCTTTGAAAGATTTTGAGTTTCCGTTATCGCTTAATATTTCAAAATGATAAGTCGTAGAGACCTGAAACCTTCACAATTGTTGATAAGTGATAAATGGTCATCTAAAAATGTCAAGGTCAAAGGTCGCCGTTCAAGGTTACCTATGACCTTATACCTCGTTTTGCTTAAATTCGTAAACTGTAAGAGATAGGCAGTCAAATGTTTTGGAGAAAATGTCTGTCTGATTGAGGTCTGCACATTTGTGACTGAAATAGACACAAAAAAAATTAAAACTCAAGCATTTAATTATGGTGAAAGACCTTGCAATTATTCAGAGAACAAATGCAAGGTCTTTCACCATAATTACATGTTTTCCTGTTTTTATTTAACTCCTCTTTTTAAATTGTTTTTCTATTTTTTCTTTAATATTGATCGTAAACAGCATTTTTTGTGAAACATTTGATTTGCTCGAAAAAGGCCAATTTTAATTATGATATTTCTATATCAGACTTAAGTTTACTTGATGCATGTATATGTCTAACAGACCTCCAAATTCTGTCCCATTTAGCAATACCATATTATGTGGGGCCATTTCAAGCTCCTCTGCTACCTCCAAAACTTGTTCCACTACTTCCCCCATTCTGGTTTTGAGGATGGTCAAAGTTGTTATTGAAATATCCCGATTGTAGGACAGCAGGGTCTGTTTCAAGCTAGTCATGATGTCTGATTGCAAATACCATTATCTGTACTTCTGTCACCCTGTGGTGCAAAGCTTAAAGTTCCTTGCACACAGTTCCTGCTTTGTGTCGGTACCTGAATTTCTGTTCCCAAAAATGTTATATAATTTTCAAGATCTTCTTGTCCATATTGTGTATAGTTCAGCAAACTGTCTATTTGTTCGTCAGTTGCGTCAGTATCGGAAAAAATGTGATGTATGTTACATTTGTCGCCTGCAATAAACAAAGTTGAAGTATTGCAACATTTTTTTCTTCTGATTCACAGTTGGTTGAACGCTCAACGTTACATTTTTTGCGTGTGCATTCCGTGTTTCGTTCGTTCCGCTCGCGTTTTCCGTTCGTTCCGTTTCAAATAAATTAAATCGTGTGTTTCGTGTACCATTCATACACGTTTTACACGAAACAAACGATTCAATTCGTTCCGTTCGTGTACGCAAGCTCAGAGCAGAGCGTGTATATCGTGTGGAGCGTCTATTTCGTGTGAAGCCTGAACCTGAGATGCGTTTCACAAAAATAAAATCCTATAAATAATTTTTTCATAGTAACGTAATTGCTTGCAGTTCGGAAGTTGTCGTAATCAAATCTGCTGATGCAGACAGTTTTTAACAGCATTCATGATATCAAAACAGCACGTAAGTCATTCGAACTGTTTGTGAAACGGTATAGACAATAGACAATATTTGTTGCGCATTGAGTATGTCGAGAAAAAGGGGGGTATGGAAGTGCCTGTGTTGCTACCATCATTTCTCATTTCCATATAAGTATGTAGTACACAATATATGTGTATATGCATGGACCGCAAGAGTACTAACTTCCCAAGTAAAAAATATCTAGGCCTAATTATACCAGGCCAGGAACTTAGTTGTGGACAGGACCTTTCATTTGCCCACAGTGCCACTATGCATATTTTTTGTGGAAAATTTTGTACTTGTCTTTAAACTGACATTTCTTGATGGGATATATGGCTCACATACTAGTGAACAGTGTCATGAGTCCACAAGGGTTTTTATACCAGCTGATACTTGAACAACGTCGCGAGTCTACATATTTTTGCATCAGTAACCCCCAAAAGTAACCACGATTGGACTCAGGACACTCATCGAGAGTTTTTGTGCCATATATCCCAACAGGAAATGTCAGTAAATAGACAAATACAACATTTTCCCCCCAAAAAATGCATAGTGCACGTTCGCCCACAGTCATCAACTTTCCTGTTTGCCGGGGGTCGATTCACCCACATTCTGGTTCACACGGTGTAAATTCGTCCACAATATTATTTACCAAACTATTTTGCAACACATTTAAGTGTACAGAGTACAGCATGGGGTAGGGGCTACCCTTTTCTGTTGTGAAAAGGTTACACATCACCGACAGTTATTGGTCCGAAAGTTTTTATTCCGACAGCTCATTAGTCCGACAGCTCATTAATCTAACAACCCATTATTCCGACAACCCATTGGTCCGACAATTATTAGTCCGACAGTTATTAATCCGACAGCTCATTATTCCAACATACTTTTATATTTTGCAAAAATATTTATTCTGGCTTTATCGTCAAAATGAAAAAAAAAAATCTGCATTAAGAGTAAAATAATAAGGAGTAAATGCACATGGCACAAAGTCTCTACAAATTCATGCTAACCCTAACCCATGGTAAAAACAAAGCTTTTATTGTTGAAATCATCTAGAAGCCTTGCAAATGCCTCGAGACGATTCAAGACGATCCCTGGTACCGGTTTGGCGGGAAGTTATGTTCTGTATTAGTTCCCTACCGTCTGTCCGTCCGCCAGTCTGCCCATCTGTCAGTTCTGCATCGGGAAAGACTTTACTTATAAATGAAAATGCCTAGTACGTTGACATATTCTAATAGATATCCGACGTTTCTAGTTTGAAAGTTTATGGGTTATGAGTTTTCTTAAGTAAAATTACGTCATGGTTCAATAATTTGCTTTTTTAAGTTGAAGGTTTTTTTCTTTTCTCTCACTTTCTTTGGTTTTCGAAGCCTTTCAGATTTCATTGAAAATTATCTAATACATGTGTGATCATGTATAAGTTGGAAAGTTACAAATATCTTAGCCCAAAAAGTTCAGTGCATTTTCCTTTGGCTGTTGTTTTTTTTTATTTGTCGAAAAGGTGGGGGGGAATTGTTTATGATACAACCCATGAAGGATATGACCTTGTATTATCACAATGGATCGGTTTTGAATTTTAGTGATAAAGTGTTGCATTCTGATTAAACCTAAATTGACTTGGATTTTTTCCCTTCAAACTTCCTGTCTACAAATTCATGTGTAAGGGAACTGTAACTAAAAAGTTGTGAACCTTTGAACGGCGAAAGTTACTGTAAATTGAGTTTCTGTAGATTGGCATTTTAAATAATAATGAATTATAAACTCAAAGATAGAATACCAAATTCGAAAGATGTATAAAAGTTGATGAAGAACTTATAACCAGTTGAATTTAAACAAAGCGCTTAAACAAGCAAAGAAATAGAGCTTCTTTTCTTTCTTGAAAAATGTTATTGTAAGTTCCAAAATACAATTTGTCTTTCGAGTCAACACCAAACTAATGACTACTGGGCTTGTGAATACATCTCGGATACTACCAGTTTACCAGGACAGGCATCCAGTGGTAATAAAATAGATATGTGTGTATATAAGAATAGAATATAGAGTAAAAGAATAGTCTACTTTTTCGCATGCTATTCTACTTTCACTTTAAGACCGCCAGATTTAACTCCACATTTATAATATTTTGGATAATACATATTGTCTAAATATTGTATATCATCTATTTATTGAAATTATCCCGTCATGGTAAACTAAAGTATCATCTATTTTTGATCAGTTGAACAAATAAACAAGATGAATATGACCTTATATTAAGTTACAACAAACACATATTCTGGTCGGGGACCTTGCAGTAGTCCGAAGGTTCATTGGTCCGAAGGCCCGTTGGTCCAAAAGTCCATCATTAGTCCGTAGGCCCATTGGTCCAAAGGTCTAATAGTCCGGTCAATTTTCGGCTACAATTAAGAAATATAGGCGAAACTTGACATATTTGAACAATTCAAACGGCTTTTAAGCATAGATCGGGGCATATTGTTTTTGTCCTGTCTGTATGTCTGTCTGTCTGTCCACTGGCTCATAACTTTTAAACCAGATGTGATAAGACCTTCATATTTGGTATATGTATTGATTATGTGAAGCTGAACACCATTATGTACATTTTCTTAGGGTCAGGTCAAGGTCAAGGTGAATAGATCTAATGGAGCTTAGTATAAATGTCTACTTAACCTTAATTTCTTGTGATTGCAATTTTAGTATTTATTTTGCATGGTAGACATGGTTGCTGCCGGGCCGCATAGTTTTTCACAAACACATCTTGTTATTTATCGGATTTTGATGGTGTTTCTCTCAGTGTGTTCCTGATAAAATTTCCAATCTGTAGTATGCCAACGCATGTTACGTGGCATGTACCTTTCATGAGATAAATGGGGTCCAAAAGGGGCGATTCTCCAAAATTTGAATTTTGTTATTTTTATTCCGATTTTGATGCAGGTTTTTTTGCAATGGATTCCTTAAAACATAAGGCTGATCCATCATATTTTTTATATGTCGTTTCCTTTCTGAGTTATGAGGGGCAACACGGGGCCAAAATAGCAATTTTTCAAAATATGTAAAATTTTTATTTTTAATCGGATTTCGAGGGGATTTTTTTTTTGTTGAACGCTTTCAAATGTATGTATGGATTTGGTATAGCTCTTAATGTTTCCGAGCTATAAGGGTTGAAAGGGTCCATAATAGTCATTTTTTATTTTTCTTTGGATTTCAAGGGGATTTTTTTCTTTGGATTCCTCTTGTTGTAAGCTTTCGGTAGTATGTTGATTGAATTTGTATAGCTCTTACGGTTTACGTGCTATAAGGGATCAAAGGGACCAAAATTGCAATGTTTCAAAATATGTAAAATCTTAATTTTTAATGGATTTTAACTTTCACTTTCCTCTATTCATATTTAGTTAAAGTAGTATGTTGACCAATTTGACATACATGTACCTCTTACTTTTTCCAATATAAGAATTATAAGTTTTAATTTTTACTTTCCTTAGTTTGTGTTCAGCTAATTACTGGATCAAGCTCTTAATTATGTCCATTTAATTACTGTATCAAACTCTTTACTGTGTCCTTATCCATTTTGAATTAGTGTCACTTTGCTCAAATGTCAGTGTTTGACATGCCGAGTTCATATCATGCTGCGCTCGGTGTAGCCCTTTATTTGGTTTGAGCAATACAAGCTCAGTCTACTGAACCTCTAGTTAACTAGTTAATGTGTATTAAAGGTACATGTAACTTAAGGTACAAGAAACTATATATGAAGTCTTCTTCAAGCGAATACATTTTTGTAGGTTGGTTTGATTCCAACAGGAGACAAATATTATCTTGTACCATCAGTCCGTGCATGTATGATTAAGGTAAATTACATTAATTTTCACATGTAAACAGTAAATTAAAGTTGGAGTATGCATTTTAAATTTTTTCATGAGTCATGTTTAGTATTTGTATTTTGGGGCATTTTCTGAATTTCATGAATCATATCACAAACAAGAGGCTCTCAAGAGCCTGTATCGCTCACCTGGACATGGCTGACATAGATAAAAGGCATTTCCAATAGGAAAAACGAAACATAAAATTTAGCAGAATACTTTTTTTCCTCTAAAATTACAGTATTCTTGTTTGGTTTCCATGGCAACCGAAAGATCCACCATCCATTACAACCCATAACAGAACACCATTCAAAAAAAATTTGGGCAGGGGTTCCCTTATAATTAAAGTAATACATAGTGCTGAAATTAAAACATACAGACCACTTTAAAAGGGCCAATGTAAAAACTATGTTCCAGATGTACGGACCTACCAGATACATTTTTTGGATGGGACCACCTAAGGACCATTGTGGCTAAGTTTGGTTCTAATTGGACTTAGTAGTTTCTGAGAAGAAGATCTTTGAATGTATATTCATCAGGGTCTAATGTTAAAACTATGTTCTCAATGGCGGCCATCTTGGATGAGGTACAGACCTGCCAGATACATTTTTAGAAGGGACCATCTAAGGGCCTTTGTTACTAAGTTTGGTTATAATTGGACTGGTAGTTTCTGAGAAGATCTTTGAATGTTTTTTTCATAGGGTCCAATGTTAAAAATATGTTCCCACTGGCGGCCATCTTGGATTAGATACAGACCTGCCGGATACCTTTTTTGGAAGGGACCATCTAAGGACCATTGTACCATTGTGACTAAGTTTGGTTATAATTGGACAGGTAGTTTCTGAGAAGAAGATCT
>MJUU01068963.1:0-27268 GCA_002080025.1 Modiolus philippinarum
ATGTGTCAATTTGATGGGACAAGGTCAAAGAAGGGTCAATTTTGATACCCAAAATTTTTTCACAAGTTGAAATCTGTACTGTTTCATTATCAATAGTAAGAACACTTTCATTGTAATAAGACATAACTTTTTGATTTGTTCCAATGACCATGTATTTAGTTTTACTTGTGTTAATGAACATATTATTGTCACTACACCATTCTTCAACACAATGCAGATCCTCTTGTACCAAAGATTGTAGGGTATTAAAGCATTTTCCTGATAGGTGCAAAGTTGAGTCATCAGCATACAAATCAAAATTGCAATTTTTTGTATATAAAGGAAGGTCATTAATATATAAAATAAACAATAGAGGTCCTAGTATGGAGCCTTGAGGGACACCAAATTTGACAGACATTTTGTTAGAACATGAATTGCCTATATGTACTTGTTGAGTTCTGTCCTGGAGATAGATCAACTGTATCAAAAGCCTTTTTAAAATCTTTTAGTACAGACAAATTGATATTACCATTATTCATTTCCTGTAACCATTTATCTACAATATTAATGAGTGCAGTCTGACAAGAATGATTTTGCCTAAAACCGGATTGTGACTTGTGTAAAATATCATATTTGGATAAATAGTGATATAAGTGTTTAGAAACATGTTTTTCTAAAAGCTTAGCTAAAACTGGAATGACTGAAATAGGTCTATAATTTGTAGCCATGTGTTTCTCACCCGATTTAAATATTGGGGTTACTTTAGCATTTTTGAGAACAGTTGGGAATATACCAGTGTCAATTGATCTATTAAAAATATATGTAAGAGGAGCTACAATGTATGGTGCACTCAGTTTTAAAATTTTTGGACCAATATTATCAGAACCAGTAGATTTATTAACATTAAGCTTTCATTAATTCACCAAAAAGTTCATTTATTGTGACTGGGGGTATTGAAAACTTTGATTTTTCCTTATTGGAGAATTTGTTTTCAATGTACTGTTTAAGTTTAAAGTGTTCATTATTGATAGTAGAATTTTTTCCTCTAAGATTTTCAACAACTGATGTGAAAAAATTATTAAAGGTGTCACAGACTTCTTTCATGTTTGTTGATTTACTCCCATTTTCTGTTACAAGTTCATATGGGTTTTCTTGACAAGATGGGTTCAGACTGTAAATACATTACCACAAATCTTTAGATGCTTTTGAATTTTTGACCATGTCTGAATAGTAATTCTTCTTAGATTTATCAATGATATACAATGTATTGGGTTCTGTTACGCCAATATTTATATTCAGGCCACATACCTAGTTTATGAAATTTCTCTCTCATATTTCTCGAGTGTTTAATTTCATCATTATACCATTCAGACTGTTTATCCCGTTTTACTCTTTTAGTAACCATTGGGGCATGTTTATTTAGTATTTCATTGAATATTTCATACCACTTTTGGATGCATAGATTTGGGTCATTTTCAAGTTCGATTTCATGAAATGGGGCATTTGCTAAGTCTGATAGAAAATCATCTTCACAAAATTTCTTAAAATTTCTATAATGTATTGTGGTATGGGCAGCTTTGCAATTTGGTATTTTTTCATTTCTCGTTACACATACAGGAAAGTGATCACTGATTGAATATTTTGAAACATGAGACTCAATGATTAAATCAGGATTTGTAACATAAATATGGTCAATTAAGATGCTTGAATTAGATGTAACTCTGGTGGGTTCTTGGATTAATTGGTGAAGATTATACAACTGTATAAGACTTTTCCACTTTAACGGTATTTTACTAGGCACTGATAAATCTATATTAAAATCACCCAGTATAGTAACATCTGGGTTGTAATTAATCTTTTCCAAATTTATCAATCCAACTACTTAATGAACTAGGTGGTCTATAAGCTAAACACAGTAACCAAGGTTTTTTTATAATTAGTTTTGATTTCAAACCACATGGTTTCAGTTTCATTAATTTCAAATTCAAACTTTCTTTTAAAGTCCAAATTTTCAGAAAAATAGACAGCTAAGCCACCACCTCTACATAAAACTCTCTCTGTTCTTTCTAATACATAGCCATTAATTTTCACCAAATTATTAGGAGTGTTTACTTCAAAAAATGTTTCACAGCAACACAGAATGTCTGGGGCTTTTTCAGCATTTAGCAAATTACTTCTTATTTCATCTAGTTTATGTTCAAGTCGATTAACATTGTGTGAACAACCATATACATCATTTTTAACAATATTTTGTAGTAAGTTAATATCTTCAACATTACAGTGCATTAAAAAATATAAGCAGGATGTAATTAATACAGTAAATACAAGTACACAGTACAGTTTGTTATCAACAGTAAAATTGGCCTCAGGGACAATACATAAAGAACAGCATGCAGAGTTGACAGTAACATCAGAGATTATAACATTAGCATTATTTACACATAACTTATCATCAATATGTTGTATACATAATTGATTAGCAGCAGGACAGTCCTGTTTGTTTTTCCTTTTAGAGATAATTTTCTTGTCAGAATTAGCTTGACCAGATGGAAAATCAGGACTATTAATTAAATGGATGCCATCACTTTTTATGTCAAGAAAATTAGAAACATCTTCAATACAATAAGGGGTGAAATTACTAATTGATTTTTGGATATTAATGTCATATGAAGGAATACATGTACATGTTAAGCAATTACAATCTTGGCAAAGATCTTTTAAAATATCATATATAGAATTGGTTTCTGGTATTACAGATAAATTTTCGGCAACCTGATCTTTGCCATTTCCCTAGTGATACATACAGTTTTTTAACTTATGCCCATACAAGCCACAGTGAAAACATTGAATTTTTTTGTCATAGCGACACTTTCTTGTGTTATGTCCCCTCTCTCCACAGTTAAAACAGTTATCATCATGTCTATTTTTAGAAGATTCCTTTATGACTGGTACAAATGTTTGATAAATTTTTAAAAGTTTAGATGTTCCTTTATCAGACAGGTGAATTCCGTCGTACCAATAAAGCACTCTTCTGTTATTTTGATAGTCCTTACTTGTTTCTATTCTAGTGGCTTTGTAGTGGTCACACACATATTTTATAGTTTAATTTACATCATGTACATCTGAGTCAATCCTCGGCAGTGTTTCAGATATATAGATCTTTGTTTGTGGCGATCTTTTGTGAATGCAATGTATGATATTACACAGATTCTCTTCCACGGCTTCCAGGTCTCTGTTTTGACTTGCATCATTTCCCCCTCCTTGGATAATGATGTTTGCAAAGTCCTCAACATTTACTGTTTAATTTTACGGAGTAATGTATTGAAATTTGTCCCTCTGTTTGTAGATACAGACACATTACTTTTCAACCCTCTCAAGTTTATTTTCTGCAGAATTGAACTTCCTATAATTAAGGTGTTTTCTTTTGGTTTATTATGGTTTTATTTAGCATCAGGAACTGTTGTTTTAAGAGATGATTTTTCATTAATAAACGTATCTGTCTGAATTACACAGTCTTTTTGGCTTGTACACCTGTGTAGCAATTGAAGAATGTTTAACACAAGTCTCTGTGTGTCTGCTGACCAGTTTTGGTTTTTCAAGTGGTAAATTAGTTTGGATTGAGATGTCTTTCATGGAGGCAAAGCATTGTGTTCCCTGGTCCTTCATTTGAGGTTTATTGTTTATTTTATCTTGGAGAGCCATCACCATTTCCCTAAGATTTTCTATTTCTTGCCTTAATTCAGATGGTCTTACAGGTGTTGATGTTATCACATTTTCACTTGGGGATATTGCTCTTTTTAAATCAGTTTGTGAAAAGGATGTTAAGGCAGAAAGCATAAATTCACTTGATAGAGCTACATGTATCTCTTTTTCTCCAGTCTGGGAATTTAAGTCATTATTTTCAGCTTCACTATTTGCGTCACCAGTTTTTAAAATCTTATCCTCAGTTTGAGATGTGTTGGTATCAATTTCATTCTCATTTTGAAGATTTCTAGAATCATTATTCATTCTTGATTGTAAGTTTTTAATAATTCTGTCGAAAATGTGTTTATCCACATCTGGCAGCCCTTACCCTGTACATGAAATGTGCTGGTTGCATAATGGATATGAAGTACTATTTTTTGTCCATTTATATAAGTATCACAAACTAGTCCGTTTTTTGAGCGATCTTCAAATAAAGAATGATCGAAACTTTCAAATAGAATTTCAGCAAATGTTTTGAAAATTGATTCACTATGAAATGTTATAACATAAGAACATGATCTATCAGTATAATCAATAAAGTCATAGTACTCACAACTTTTTGTATAGGTATTGTCACTTTCTTCACTTAAAAATCCTGTGAAATCTCCAATAAAAGATGATATATTTCTAAAAAATGATGATGTTGTATCCATAATGCATTATTTTATGTATATATATTTCCCAAATAAACTAATTGTAGTTTTGCACCATATTATAAGAATCTTGTTAGGAGCCTTATCACTTCAACAGTAATATGATGGTGATTTTTCACAATGAGATAAGTTTTATAATTATTTTTGATTATGTTAGTTATATTTGTATGTTATATTTACAAATTTGTTTTTAATGGTTTACAATATATTTCTGTTGAGGGCCTCAGAGAAGATTAGTTTGTAACTAACTGTGTTAACCTCTGGAAATAAAGCTTTTATTATACCCCCCGCAAACAAAGTTTGGGGGGGTATATAGGAATCACCCTGTCCGTCTGTCCGTCCGTCTGTCTGTCCGTCCGTCTGTCTGTCCGTCCATGTACCTTGTCAGCGCATGTTCTCTTAAACAACTGCTTGGATTTTGATGAAATGTTACACAGTTGTAGTACACCATCTGAAGATGTGCATGAAGTAATATGGATGCTCCCCCGAAATTTTGAAGGGGAGATAATTTGACTTTGAATATTTTCTGGAAAAAGGGGGGAGGCGAACCTTGTCAGTGCATGTTCTCCTAAATGGCTGCTTGGATTTTGATGAAATGTTACACAGTTGTAGTACACCATCTGAAGATGTGCATGAAGTAATATGGTTGCTGTCTGAAATTTTGAAGGGGAGATAATTTGTCTTGGAATATTTTCTGTGTAAAGGGGAGGGGTGATCCTTGTCAGCACATGTTCTCTTAAACCACTGCTTGGGTTTTGATGAACTGTTGCACAGTTTTAGTACACAAGCTGAAGATTTGCAAGAAGTAATATGATTGCTGTCCGAAATTTTGAAGGGGAGATAATTTGTTTTTAATATTTTCAGAAAAAAGGGGGAGGTATATCATTTTGTCCATACTTGTATTGTGTCCACATTTGCACTGTGTCTACATATACGTACAACTGTATTGGGTCCACACACACTTTAATTTACACTTGCCATATTTTTGGTAAATTATTTGGAAGTCTTTCATGTTATACGCATGTTATTGTCACATGGACCATGTATGAAAGTATTTCAGCATGATGTTTTACACTTTTCTAGCTCATTTCTGTCTATGTATTTAGGTTTTGTTGCAATATCAGCAAATTTAAGAATATATTAACTGATAGGATATTCCATACAAATAAAATATTTTTTTATAAATGAACAAAACTTTTAATTATGAATTATATACAGGACCAACCAAATTTTAATTAAATGGTAATCTCCAAAAATTAATTATTCAAGGGCAGTGAAAATGGCATTGCTTCCAAAATTTTTTATCTGTTAGATGGTTAGCATGAAGCAAAGCTGCCGATTTATACTTCCTCATCGCAAAGTCACATTTCCTCCACCTGGCCGTTTATTAAAGTAATCAAATTTCATATTAATGGGCCGTACTGAATTAACAACTCATCCCAATTAGTGTTAATTGAATATTTTCTATGAGTTCACATTGTTTTTGTTTACATTGATTCAGAATGCTTCCAAAGAATTGAAAACTCACGATGATTCCGAATGCCTTAATTTTCTAATATACGGCACGATTCCTGCACCGCACAATTCCGGGTAATTCTGGGTGAAAGTAATGAATTCCGTGGCATGGCGGGTGTCATTAGAAATACGGGTGAAGGGTCAAAATTACGGGTGTAACATGCAAATCCGGGTCAGTTGGCAGGTATGAAGTTTAACTGTATTAATAATTTTATCTATCTATATTAGACATTTGCAAAGAAAAAAATACTATCATTTTTTCCACTGTCATTGTCTTCATCTGTTCTCTGTTCCCAGGCATGTTATTTTTGTAAAAAATATGAATTGTGATCCATCAAAAATATGTGACTTCTTAAAATCTTTGTAAAACAGGTAACTTTGCAAGAGATAAATGACATGTTCCATATTTTTGACAGGATTACACAGTGGACCAGCAGCAGGATCATGTTCATTTTGTCCACAGGGAAGTCATTGTAATGATCCTAAAGTACCGACAGCATGTGGTACAGGATATTACAGTGCAGAAGGAACTGTAAGTACAGGGTTATATGTGTGAACTAAGCCTAGTTTAAACTGAGCACAGATTAATCAATAAACTAAACCAAGACCAACCAAACACGTTTTAGCGAAACAGTTAGCAGAAAACAGAGCTTAAAGTGTCCAGAAAAACCTGTGTAATTTGAATTTTGAGTAAAGTGGAAATTTGTATACACTGAAACCTTAAGCAAGACCTTGCTGAAACAAAGCCCACACTAAACAGTAAGTGTCTGTAAACTGAACACTAATTAAACAGGAAATAGGTGTAAATTCGCCGTTCCAGCAACTAAAGCATTGTGGGTAGAGCATGCACCAAAATAAGTTGATTGGTCAATATGTCATATAGCGATATGTAATTGGTTGAAATCGATTGTTCGTACACCAAAATTTGAAATACTATCACTGTACCCATAACTCCCCAGATTTTTTAAGAGCAAATTCATCATACAATTTAACAAGGATGTATGTATATACTGAATCCTGACCGGGATAAAAACTTGTGTTCAGCTAAATCTCGCCTTTATTCGCTCTACAGAGGCATAGACAGGAATTACAACTATGAACTGAACTCTTTAGTAAATAAAAGATGATGAGCTTTGAGTAAATAGAAATCTGATAAACTATAAAATGAAAATTTAGCCTAAATCGATCAATAATGAAAATATATAGTTTGAATTTAACCTGAATAAATCAATAATGCTTATAAAATGACTTCTAAATAAATAGCAAACTTGTTGTAAAATATTTTATGTACAACACTTTGCTTCTTTTCATTTTCAGAGTGTTGCTTGTACCATCTGTCCAGCAGGTTTTTACTGTGCTACTGGTGCCCTGCCTGTACCATGTGCTTCTGGTACCTATTCAACAACAGGTCAGGATTCTTGTACAGCTTGTCCAACTGGTCAATCCTGCCATGATCCAGCAGATGCTCCAGTAAATTGTGGTCCAGGATTTTACAGTCCTTCGGTATGATATGAAGCAGCAAAATAGGCCTTTTATAGGAATAGGGTCAGCTATTTTAAGTGGAACTTTGTTTTTAAATTTAGTGAACTTATGTTTTGAAAATGTGACAAGGAAGGAAAAAATGCATTTTAAACTTTTGTTTTCCTGTTTAGGATTGTGCCTATTCTGAATATAGGAATAGAATCATCTATATCATGGTGTTGCCTTTTTTTTTTAAAGAAAAAATAGCTGTTTCCAATACAAAACACCAGAAGTACAAAAAAGAAGAACATTAGGGAAAAAAGAAGTATAGTGGGTTCTCATTGTATCGCTGCTTTTACTATATAATGGTACCAACATTATTTTAACTTAATTTTGATACAATCTTCAAAATTAAGTACCACGATATTATGGGTCCTAATCATACATGGAGTAATAATAGTGAGAAGGCAGTGTACTTTTCATCAGTTAGAGGAATGGTCTTTTCAATCTTTCTGCAAAAAAAAAAAACAACAACAACAACAAAAAAAACAACAAAAAAGTGGTATAGTATTTGTATTTTTAGGGCCAGGCCACATGTACACAATGTCTAGGCTGGTTCAGAATGTGATGGTAAACAAGCTATAATATTTGTGTTTTTATTTTTAGGGTGAGGCCACATGTACACAATGTCCTGCTGGTTCAGAATGTGATAGTACTCAAGACACCCTGTCATCCTGTGGTACTGGTTTTTATAGTGTGTCGGGACAAGACAACTGTACTATTTGTCCTATTGGATACTTCTGTCCATTTGTAACTATATCACCAATCAAGTGTCCTGATGGAACTCATACAGCAGGATTAGAGGGAGCCACAACTTGTACAGATTGTCCAGCAGGGTCATATTGTACAGATACAGCGTAAGTTTTGAAATGGCTTCTTGCAAAATGTAAACAACAAGCCAAAGTTAATCAATTTTTATTGGTAATTTGTAGTATTTTCTTTGATCTCCATTTCAGGATTATTTCTGTAAAATCGACTGACTGACAATCAAAATTATTGGGTCACTGTTAAGACGTCATATTAAGGTTGTTATGCTTTGACACTATTTGTCTGTATTCTTACATGTCAAATCATGAATGAAAATTTTGCAGGTTTACATATTATTTATCTAATTATAATTAATATTGTTAAGGATATAGTAAGGTGAAAAAAAATAAATCTACGATTTTAAATTGATACCATAAATGGAAAATGCTTTGGAAAAGAAATAATTCTGCTAAAAATATTGATAGGTTATGGACCTCGTTTTTTTTAAGATATTGCACTTTTTATAAAATGGCAGGAAAATGCTCTCTTGGACTTTTACCTTTGTACAACATTGAATCATTAGTGATTTCTTTCATATTGAAGGAAAATCTACAATCTAATGAAATTTTACTTACTGACCTTAAATGAGCTACTGAAGCCTTTGATGACCAGAAAATTGGGTGTAATGCGGCAAAAAATATTACAAAGTAATAATGGATAAAGTCTGAGAAATCCAAATGGCTTTTATGAATTTCAAAAACCTCACCTTACTACATCCTTAATTTTGAACAATGTTCAAAACAAAAATCAAATTATTCTTATTTATGTCATATTGATAAATCCTTGTTTTCAACTTGTATTTACTTGCTTCTGTTGGCAAAAAAAGTAAAATTGGTCCTGAAAATTTCTACAGTTAAATTATTAAGTGTTAAATGGCCAGTTTTCCAGTATACAACCTTTTAGTTTAGCACAATTCAATTCTTGGGAAAAGATGAAGGAGATTTTTTTTTAGACTTAACTCTGCTGATACAAACTTTTGAAAATTT
The DNA here is from genome assembly GCA_002080025.1 of Modiolus philippinarum. NCBI lineage: Eukaryota > Metazoa > Mollusca > Bivalvia > Mytilida > Modiolidae > Modiolus > Modiolus philippinarum. Next base: position 9,206 of record MJUU01068963.1, read on the forward strand.
GCTTTTGTTGAATGCATTTAACCATGAAAATTCATAAATATGTACATATTGCAGAGACATAACGGGAACATGCAGTTCTCCACAGTACAGTCTTGCTAGATCAAAATCTTGTTCTGATTGTCCAGCAGGATATGCATGTCCGACAACAACATCTTCACCTGTTGTGTGTTCTTCTGGAAACTACTCCATTGGTGGGCAAACCTCCTGCACAGCCTGCCCTGCTGGCAAAGCATGTCCATCGATAACATCAGATAGTGGAAACTATGATTGCCCATTAGGTAAATTATGAGTGAATGATTCAAAATATGATATCTTTTTTATTTTTTTTTCACTGAGATGTATTGAAAATATTTTCATACAAAAAGGTATGTTTTACCTGTAGATACCTTTTCCCATAGCTTTAAGCCCCCTAAGAATAAAAGAAATGAACAGTCAGAACTACTTTAAAGGTATGAGTGTCGGATTTCAGAAGCATTCGATATCCTTGGGTTTTATCCAATCAAACAGTGTGAAATTTGTTTGCACATGGATCATATTTTCTTGGTCATAGGTCACTTTAAAATGTATAAAATAGACAGTGTATAAATTTAAATCAACTCCCAATTATATTTTCATATATTTAAAGGCCTATAAACATTTTATGCAAACCGAAGGAAAACTCTAGAGAGTACAGTTTCCCGCCAAAATTTTGACGTCTTATATCTAAAAAATTTCTTCATGGATTTTCAAAATTTTTGCTCATGTTCCATTAGCAGTGCTCTTCAAAACATAAAGTCAGAATTTTAATTATAATTTCAAAATTTCTGACACTTGTACTCCCTTAAAATCATCAAAACTGGAAAAAAAAACTACCGTTTTTTGGTATGTATTACACGCACATATTTTCCCCCAGAAAGGTCCTAGTGAGAGGGGATGCGTTTAATACATGCGAACTTTAAAAGACTATTTTTTTCTGACCAGTGCTAACTTAACTTCAGACCGGAAATGACATTGGAAATAAGTATAAAATCCTTGTTGTGATCTAGATACGAACCTGTGTTTGATGATAATAAAGTTTGCTTATGTTAACATGAATAGATGTGTATTGTTTTCTTTGTATACAACATGTATATTCAGAGATTTCCTGGTACCCAAAATTTCATCTCGATCGTGTCCGCCATATTTGTTTTGATTAGGTGAAGCCGTTTCCGGTTTTAAGGGGTACACGATACTTGCAAGTCATAATGTTATTATATTTATGAAAAGGGATAGTTTAAATGAAGTTAATTAATACATAAACCGATTATGAAGATCAATAAGGGAATATCACTTAAAAATTTACAAAAGGCAAACCGTAATAATTTCCGTAACCACCTTTGACTTTTAATTACGTTTGGAGATAAACTTCCTATGTTTACAAAATCAATATATTTTCGTTTGAAAATTCCCAAAATGTTTGGACAAACCATTAAATAGATACAGGTACAGTTATTCCTCTAAATATAAGTGAATTAAGCATCATGTATTCCATTTAATTCAGTCCACAAGGTAACTCTTGGCGCCTCCAGACATTTTTGGACAGAACATGTTGTTGAAAATTTACATGCGTTTTTTACACACGAACTAGATTTTTTTCTGATTCTTTTCCTCTGAGAAAGGGGGTGCGTTTTATGCTTCAATGCGTTTAATACACACAAAATTCGGTACTAAAAATGGCATTAAATATTTCATAAGGATGTACACTTGGCTTTCACTGACAAACAAGCCCATCCCTGTTTATGTTGATCAGTGAAATTCATAAATAAGGGGCGAAAGGCGCGGAAAGCGAAACATATGCGTACAAAGTATGACGGCGGCGGCTACGTAAACTTTCATGTTAAGTTTTTGTGATTAGGTCATTTTCTCAGTAACTATAAATGTTTGGTCAATGATATTTGGTATATAGCTTGGTCTTGAGTAGTACATGACAGTCTGCTATTTGGCTTTTGTCTGTGACCTCAATTTCACAGTCCAATGATCATGTTAAGTTTTTGTGCTTAGTTTAGTTTCTCAGTAACTATAAGTTGAAGGTCAATGATATGTAGTATGTAGGTTGGTCTTAGGTTGTACATGACAGTCTGTCACATGGCTTTTGTCCTTGACCTCAATTTCACGGTCTAGTGAGCATGTTAAGTTTTTGTGATTAGGTCATTTTCTCAGTAACTATAAGTGGGAGGTCAATGATATTTGGAATATAGGTTGGTCTTGAGGAGTGCATGTCAGTCTGCTATTTGTCCCCCGCCGCACCGCGACGGTGGGTCATAGTAATAGTCTGCGTCGGTGTGTCCGTCCGTCCATCCGTCTGTCTGTCACACTTTCTTGTGGACGCAACTCCTCGGAAACCGTGTATTGGATTATGTTCAAATTTTGTAGGATTGTTAGTCACTATATGTACTAGATCATATCGCACCGCCATTTTGATTCGTCAATTTTTATAGGAGTTATGGGACTTTGACCATTTTTAATAATACTATACAACTGGAGATCTTGTGGACGCAACTCCTCGGAAACCGTGTATTGGATTTTGTTCAAATTTTGTAGGATTGTTAGTCACTATATGTCCTAGATCATATTGCACCGCCATTTTGATTCGTCAATTTTTATAGGAGTTATGGGACTTTGACAATTTTTAGCAATACAATACAAATGGAGATTTTGTGGACCCAACTCCTCAGAAACCGCTTGCCAGAATTCCTTCAAATTTTACATGATTGTTAGTCACCATAAGTACTAGATCATATAACATCGCCATTTTGATTCGTCAAATTTTGTGGGAGTTACGGGACTTTGATTTTTTGCCAATGTTATACAATGGCAAATCTTGTGGACGCAACTCCTCAGAAAACGCAAGTAAGAATTCCTTCAAATTTTACAGGATTGTTAGTCACCATTAGTACTAGATCATATCGCATTGCCATTTTGATTCGTCAAATTTTGTGGTAGTTATGGGACTTTGATTATTTCCACATTGTTATACAATGGCAACTCTTGTGGACGCAACTCCTCAGAAACTGCTGGTCCAAATTCATGATAATTTTACAGAATTGTTAGTCACCATATGTAAAAGACCATATCGCATCGCCATTTTGATTCTTCAAATTTTACAGGAGTTATGGGACTTTATCGACTTAATGCGTGATACAGCTTAGAACAATTTGTGTATGCAACTCTTTGGAAACCACTGAACGGATTATGCTGAAATTTAGTTTGAACATTTGCCACCATATGTACTTGATCATATTATGCTGCCATTTTGATTGGACAAAATTTACGGGAGTTATGGGACTTTATCGACTTGATGCATACTACAACATAGGAAGACTTTGTCGACACATCTCCTCAAATCCAATAAAGGGATTTTTCTGAAATTTTGCTTACCTGTTAGCCACCTAATGCAGTTGATCATATCTTGCCGCTATTTTGATTCGCAAAATTTTACTTGAGTTATGGGACTTTATCGACTTTACTGCGGCGGCAGGGGACATAGCTACGCGTAGCAATCTTGTTGGCTTTTGTCTGTGACCTCAATTTCACGGTCCATTGAACATGTTAAGTTTTTGTGCTTAGTTTAGTTTCTCAGTAACTATAAGTTGTAGGTCAATGATATGTAGTATGTAGGTTGGTCTTAGGTAGTACATGATAGTCTGTCACATGGCTTTTGTCCTTGACCTCAATTTCACGGTCTAGTGAGCATGTTAAGTTTTTGTGATCAAGTCATTTTCTCAGTAACTATAAGTGGTAGGTCAATGATATTTGGTATATAGGTTGGTCTTGAGTAGTATATGACAGTCTGCTATATGGCTTTTGTCTGTGACCTCAATTTCACGGTCCATTGAACTAGTGAAGTTTTTGTGCTTAGTTTAGTTTCCTAGTAACTATAAGTGGTAGGTAAAAGATATTTGGTATGTAGGTTGGTCTTAGATAGTACATGACAGTCTGTCATGGCTTTTGTCCTTGACTTTAATTTCATGGTCTACTGAGCATGTAAAGTTTTAATGATTAGGTTATTTTCTCAGTAACTATAAGTGGTAGGTCAATGATATTTGGTATATAGGTTGGTCTTGGGTAATACATGACAGTCTGCTATATGGTTTTTGTCTGTGACCTCAATTTCACGGTCCAATGAACATGTTGAGATTTTGTGCTTAGTTTAGTTTCTCAGTAACTATAAGTGGTAGCTCAATGATATATGGTATAGAGGATGGTCTTAGGTAGTACATGACAGTCTGTCTTATGGCTTTTGTCCTTGACCTCAATTTCAGGGTCTAATGAGCATGTTAAGTTTTTGTGATTAGGTCATTTTCTCAGTAACTATAAGTGGTAGGTCAATGATAATTGGTATATAGGTTGGCCTTGAGTAGTACATGACAGTCTGCTATATGGCTTTTGTCTGTGACCTCAATTTCACGGTCCAGTGATCATGGTAAGTTTCCCAGTATCTTTTAATGTAAGGTCAATAATATTTGGTATTTGGGTTTGTCTTAAATGGAACATGACAGCCCGCTATTTGGCATTAGCCTTTGACCTCATTTTCAGGGTCTAATGAATATGTTTGGCTTTTTCAGTATCTATCATTGGTCACTGATATTTTCGTTTTTGGTGATTCATGACAGTCTGCTCTATTGCTTTTGTCACTTACCCTAATTTCACAGTCTAGCGAATATGTTTAGTTTTCTGATTTAGTCAGTTTGAGAATTCACATCAATTTTGCGACCATGAAGGGATGGGCGAGACATCAATTTGGGTCCACACTTGTTCAATAATACATATTATTGTTTTTGGTTAGTATTTGCCACAAAATTGGCATAGTTTTTCTCAACATATGGTGGAAAATTAGTTTCACATTCAGTGGTGTTTCTGTATTGGTTAATGCTGAATTATCACAAAAGTAATGTCAGTTACAAAACTGGTCTTGAAAAACTTCAGAAAACACATAGCATGGCTTTTGTAACTGTAAACAGATTATTGTGGTAACATGCATATATTCCAAGGTTTGCAGTAATGTTGATCATTTGTGAGAAGGTTGCAGTTATGATAATCAGTTATGAAAAGGTTTGCAGTTATGTTGATTAATAGTGACAAGGTTTGCAGTAATGTTGATCAGTTGTGACCAGGTTTGCTGCAATGTTGATCAGTTGTGACAAGGTTTGCAGTAATGTTGATCAGTTATGACTAGTTTTGCAGTAATGTTGATCAATTGTGACTAGGTTTGCAGTAATGTTGATCAGTTGTGACAAGGTTTGCAGTAATGCTGATCAGTTACAACTACATTTTCAGTAATGCTGATCAGTTGTGACTGATTTGCAATGTTGATCAATTGTGACTAGGTTTACAGTAATACTGATCAGTTGTGACAAGGTTTGCAGTAATGCTGATCAGTTGTTACTAGGTTTGCAGTAATTCTGATCAGTTGTGACTAGGTTTGCAGTAATCTTGATCAGTTGTGACTAGGTTTGCAATAATGTTCATCAGTTATTAAAGGTTTGCAATATTGTTGATCAGTGGGGACAGATGAAGCCTTGTATCACATTGCCCTCAAAATTTTACATTTATGTTTAATTAGTTGTGACTAGGTTTGCAGTAATGCTGATCAATTGTGACTAGGTTTGCAGTAATGCTGATAGTTGTGACAAGGTTTGCAGTAATGCTGATCAGTTGTGACTAGGTTTGCAGTAATGTAGATCAATTGTTACTAGGTTTGCAGTAATTCTGATCAATTGTGACAAGGTTTGCAGTAATTCTGATCAGTTGTGGCACGGTTTGCAGTAATGTTGATCAATTGTGACACAGTTTGCAGTAATGTTGATTAGTTGTGACAAGGTTTGCAGTAATGCTGATCAGTTCGACTAGGTTAGCAGTAATGTTGATCAATTGTGACTTTGTTTGCAGTAATGCTGATCAGTTGTGACAAGGTTTACAGTAATGCTGATCAATTGTGCCTAGGTTTGCAGTAATGCTCATCATTTGTGACTAGGTTTGCAGTAATGTTGAACAATTTTGACTAGGTTTGCAGTAATTCTGATCATGACAAGGTTTGATATAATGTTGATCAATTGTAACTAGGTTTGCAGTAATGTTGATCAGTTGTGACACAGTTTGCAGTAATGTTGATCAGTTGTGACAAGGTTTTCAGTAATGCTGATCAGTTCGACTAGGTTAGCAGTAATGTTGATAAATTGTGACTTTGTTTGCAGTAATGTTGATCAGTTGTGACAAGGTTTGCAGTAATGTTGATCAGTTGTGACTATGTTTTCAGTAATGTTGATCAATTGTAACTAGGTTTGCAGTAATGCTTGATCAGTTGTGACTAGGTTTGCAGTAATGTTCATCAGTTGTTAAAGGTTTGCAATTATGTTGATCAGCTGTGACTAGGTTTGCAGTAATGTTGATCAGTTGTGACTAGGTTTGCAGTAATGTTCATCAGTTGTGGCACGGTTTGCATTAATGTTGATCAGTTGTGACACAGTTTGCAGTAATGTTGATCAATTGTGACTAGGTTTGCAGTAATTCTGATCAATTGTGACAAGGTTTGCAGTAATTCTGATTAGTTTGGACTAGGTTTGCAGTAAGATTGATCAGTTGTGGCACGGTTTGCAGTAATGTTGATCAGTTGTGACACAGTTTGCAGTAATGTTGATCAGTTGTGACAAGGTTTGCAGTAATGTTGATCAGTTCGACTAGGTTAGCAGTAATGTTGATCAATTGTGACTTTGTTTGCAGTAATGCTGATCAGTTGTGACAAGGTTTGCAGTAAATGCTGATCAGTTGTGCCTAGGTTTGCAGTAATATTGATCAGTTGTGGCACGGTTTGCAGTAATGTTGATCAGTTGTGACAAGGTTTGCAGTAATGCTCATCATTTGTGACTAGGTTTGCAGTAATGTTGAACAATTTTGACTAGGTTTACAGTTATTCTGATCATTTGTGACAAGGTTTGATATAATGTTGATCAATTGTGACTAGTTTGCAGTAATGTTGATCAGTTGTGACACAGTTTGCAGTAATGTTGATCAGTTGTGACAAGGTTTGCAGTAATGTTGATCAGTTCGACTAGGTTAGCAGTGATGTTGATCAATTGTGACTTTGTTTGCAGTAATGCTGATCAGTTGTGACAAGGTTTGCAGTAATGCTGATCAGTTGTGACTAGGTTTGCAGTTATGTAGATCAATTTTGACTAGGTTTGCAGTAATTCTGATCAATTGTGACAAGGTTTGCAGTAATTCTGATCAGTTGGGACTAGGTTTGCAGTAATATTGATCAGTTGTAGCACGGTTTGCAGTAATGTTGATCAGTTGTGACACAGTTTGCAGTAATGTTGATCAGTTGTGACTAGGTTTGCAGTAATGCTGATCAGTTCGACTAGGTTAGCAGTAATGTTGATCAATTGTGACTTTGTTTGCAGTAATGCTGATCAGTTCTGACAAGGTTTGCAGTAATGCTGATCAATTGTGCCTAGGTTTGCAGTAATGCTCATCATTTGTGACTAGGTTTGCAGTAATGTTGAACAATTTTGACTAGGTTTGCAGTAATGCTGATCAGTTGTGACAAGGTTTGCAGTAATGCTGATCAATTGTTCCTAGGTTTGCAGTAATGCTGATCAGTTGTGACAAGGTTTGCAGTAATGCTGATCAATTGTGCCTAGGTTTGCAGTAATGCTCATCATTTGTGACTAGGTTAGCAGTAATGTTGATCAATTGTGACTTTGTTTGCAGTAATGCTGATCAGTTGTGACAAGGTTTGCAGTAATGCTGATCAATTGTGCCTAGGTTTGCAGTAAGATTGATCAGTTATAGTAATGCTGATCAATTGTGCTTAGGTTTGCAGTAATGCTCATCATTTATGACTAGGTTTGCAGTAATGTTGAACAATTTTTACTAGGTTTACAGTTATTCTGATCATTTGTGACAAGGTTTGATATAATGTTGATCAATTGTGACTAGGTTTGCAGTAATGTTGATCAATTGTGACACGGTTTGCAGTAATGTTGATCAGTTGGGACAAGGTTTGCAGTAATGCTGATCAGTTCGACTAGGTTAGCAGTAATGTTGATAAATTGTGACTTTGTTTGCAGTAATGTTGATCAGTTGTGACAAGGTTTGCAGTAATGTTGATCAGTTGTGACTATGTTTGCAGTAATGTTGATCAATTGTAACTAGGTTTGCAGTAATGCTTGATCAGTTGTGACTAGGTTTGCAATTATGTTGATCAGCTGTGACTAGGTTTGCAGTAATGTTGATCAGTTGTGACTAGGTTTGCAGTAATGTTGATCAGTTGTGACTAGGTTTGCAGTAATGTTCATCAGTTGTGGCACGGTTTGCAGTTATGTTGATCAGTTGTGACACAGTTTGCAGTAATGTTGATCAATTGTGACTAGGTTTGCAGTAATTCTGATCAATTGTGACAAGGTTTGCAGTAATTCTGATCAGTTGTGTCTAGGTTTGCAGTAATATTGATCATTTGTGGCACGGTTTGCAGTAATGTTGATCAGTTGTGACACAGTTTGCAGTAATGTTGATCAGTTGTGACAAGGTTTGCAGTAATGCTGATCAGTTCGACTAGGTTAGCAGTAATGTTGATCAATTGTGACTTTGTTTGCAGTAATGCTGATCAGTTGTGACAAGGTTTGCAGTAATGCTGATCAATTGTGCCTAGGTTTGCAGTAATGCTCATCATTTGTGACTAGGTTTGCAGTAATGTTGAACAATTTTGACTAGGTTTGCAGTAATTCTGATCATTTGTGACAAGGTTTGATATAATGTTGATCAATTGTGACTAGGTTTGCAGTAATGTTGATCAGTTGTGACATGGTTTGCAGTAATGTTGATCAGTTGTGACATGGTTTGCAGTAATGCTGATCATTTCGACTAGGTTAGCAGTAATATTGATAAATTGTGACTTTGTTTGCAGTAATGTTGATCAGTTGAGACAAGGTTTGCAGTAATGTTGATCAGTTGTGACTCTGTTTGCAGTAATGTTGATCAATTGTGACTAGGTTTGCAGTAATGCTTGATCAGTTGTGACTAGGTTTGCAGTAATGCTGATAGTTGCGACAAGGTTTGCAGTAATGCTGATCAGTTGTGACTAGGTTTGCAGTAATGTAGATCAATTGTGACAAGGTTTGCAGTAATTCTGATCAATTGTGACAAGGTTTGCAGTAATTCTGATCAGTTGTGACTAGGTTTTCAGTAATATTGATCAGTTGTTGCACGGTTTGCAGTAATGTTGATCAGTTGTGACACAGTTTGCAGTAATATTGATCAGTTGTGACAAGGTTTGCAGTAATGCTGATCAGTTCGACTAGGTTAGCAGTAATGTTGATCAATTGTGACTTTGTTTGCAGTAATGCTGATCAGTTGTGACAAGGTTTGCAGTAATGCTGATCAATTGTGCCTAGGTTTGCAGTAATGCTCATCATTTGTGACTAGGTTTGCAGTAATGTTGAACAATTTTGACTAGGTTTGCAGTAATTCTGATCGTTTGTGACAAGGTTTGATATAATGTTGATCAATTGTGACTAGGTTTGCAGTAATGTTGATCAGTTGTTACACGGTTTGCAGTAATGTTGATCAGTTGTGACAAGGTTTGCAGTAATGCTGATCAGTTCGACTAGGTTAGCAGTAATGTTGATCAATTGTGACTTTGTTTGCAGTAATGCTGATCAGTTGTGACAAGGTTTGCAGTAATGCTGATCAATTGTGCCTAGGTTTGCAGTAATGCTGATCAGTTATAGTAATGCTGATCAATTGTGCTTAGGTTTGCAGTAATGCTCATCATTTATGACTAGGTTTGCAGTAATGTTGAACAATTTTGACTAGGTTTGCAGTAATTCTGATCATTTGTGACAAGGTTTGATATAATGTTGATCAATTGTGACTAGGTTTGCAGTAATGTTGATCAGTTGTTACACGGTTTGCAGTAATGTTGATCAGTTGTGACAAAGTTTGCAGTAATGCTGATCAGTTCGACTAGGTAAGCAGTAATGTTGATAAATTGTGACTTTGTTTGCAGTAATGTTGATCAGTTGTGACAAAGTTTGCAGTAATGTTGATCAGTTGTGACTATGTTTGCAGTAATGTTGATCAATTGTGACTAGGTTTGCAGTAATGCTTGATCAGTTGTGACAAGGTTTGCAGGAATGTTCATCAGTTGTTAAAGGTTTTCAATAATGTTGATCAGTTGGGACAGATAAAGCCTTGTATCACATTGCCCATAATATTTTACATTTATATGTACTTTTCAAGAACCCTCATAAGATATATCAGTATTATTTAACAATATTACTTTTCATAAAATGCCAATTGGGTCATTGTGACATACATTTACCCATGTTGGTTTTATTTAAATTTGTGTTTATATACATTTTGCTGTGATCGTGTGTGATCTAACATTTTTAAAGGTTCATTTTCTGAGATGCAAATGGTAATATAATATCTATTGAAACAGAAAAGGTGCCTTGAAACCTAAATTTTTTACCAGAGTAAAAAAATAGATATTTCTAGTCTGTCATCCTATGACAGAAAAATTCAAATTCATTATCTTGCAAACAATACTTCTTGAAGGGACAAATATAAAGTAATAATATAAGTATATTCTATTAATTTAGTGCATGCAGCATTCATTTTGAATAAATTTAAGAAAGTATATTCTTATTTTTATTGTAAATTAATCTTTCATTGTATGGTTGAATTGTTTATAGGGAAAAATATATCAGGTACTTTTGCATTAAATTATTTTTAAAGTTGTATAATTTCTATTTCAGGTACATACTCCACAGGTACTCAGACAAGTTGTACTCCATGTCCAGCAGGTAATGCATGTCCATCTACAACTACTGCTACTGTGACTCCATGTGGTACAGGAGAATACGCATTTGGGGCATCACATACCTGCACCGTGTGCCAAGCTGGTTGGCAATGTCCAAATAAAGATGGAAGTCAAAATAATCGATGTCTGCCTGGAACTTATTCTGTAGCTGGTGAAACTGCATGTACACCATGTCCTAACGGTGAAGCATGTCCGTATACAGACTCGTCCACAACAATAACTTGTGCAGCTGGTACATATTCTACTGGTAGTCAGACCAGTTGTACAGTGTGCCCTGCTGGTAAGGAATGTCCTAATGTAAATGCAGCCACAGAAAATGATTGTACTGATGGTCAATACAGCCCTGGAGGTCTAGCTGCATGTGTCGATTGTCCAGCTGGTTATGCATGCCCAAACAAATATGTTGATTACAAAGTATTTTGTCATCCAGGATATTATTCTCTAGCCAAGGCAATTGAATGTACAGCATGTCCAGCAGGAGAGGAGTGTGCATCAAATAGTGTTGCAGGCACAGCATGTGCTAGTGGATACTACAGTTTGGGAGCTCAGGATGCATGTACTATCTGCCCAGCTGGTTATCAATGTAACGACAAGACCATCAGTCCAGTTATTTGTGCTGCAGGAAAATATAGTAGTGGAGGTGCCATAACCTGTACAGCATGTGATGCTGGGTATGCTTGTCCAGAGGGCAGTACACGGAAAGACCCACCAACAGCGAAATGTAGTCTAGGACATTATTGTGTTGATGGTAAAACAGAGACTCCTTGTGCAGCAGGCACATATGGTGATGCTAGAGGCTATACACAATCAACAGACTGTAAGGCTTGTTTGCAAGGTTACTATTGCCCTGAAGGAACAGCTGGACAGCCAACCTCCAGCCTTCTTTGTCCAAAAGGTCACTATTGCCCTCCGTCAACTGGGGACTATAAAGCATCTGCTTGTCCTGCTGGAGACTATTACAACAATCTAGGTGCTGTTCAGGAAAGTGAATGTATACTGTGTCCTGCTGGAAGATACTGCACAGCAGGTACAGGTGACCCAATGTTAGATGGCTTCATATGTCCACGTGGTCATTACTGTCCACAAGGAGCCTCTACTGCACCAATAGCATGCCCTGCTGGAAAATACACTGAAGAAGAAGGAAGTACTGGTCTAGAATTTTGTAAATCATGTCCTGCAGGGCATTATTGTGCAGCTGGAACCCATACACCAACACCTTGTGATCCAGGATTTTTTAATCCATATACAGAAAAACAAGATGTCAGTGGTTGTTCTCCATGTACATCTGGAAAGGCTTGTACAAAGTATGGACTTACAGAACCGGATTATCCTTGTAGCCCTGGATATTATTGTCCTGGTGGAAACTATGCACCAAATCAGACAGCATATGCCTGTCCAGCCGGAACATACACAAACTATCAAAATCTGACTGACGTAGCCCAGTGTGACACCTGCCCAGAAACTTTTGCTTGTTTGATTGGAACAGGAGGTGTTCAGAAACCGCCTGTTGCTTGTGCTAAAGGTCATTACTGCCCAGCTGGTACAGCTTCCCAAACCCAGTGGCCATGTCCAGCAGGATCCTACACAAATCTGACGAACCTAAAAATGGTGGAGGAATGTTACACGTGTCCGAGAGGATATTATTGTGTTGAAGGCTCAGAGGCACCTACAGGATTATGTTTCCAAGGTCACTGGTGTCCAGATGGTAAGTTGTTCAAACCCTTGATAAATTTGTCTATACATGTAGCTCTATTTAAATAATGCAAATGGAATTTCAGTTTGATGTCCTTTGTATAAAGAGATTGGCTAAAAAACTGTTTTAGCTTTATTGGACCATTTTGAAAAAAACAGAAAAAAAAACAGTATGTTTAGTTCTGAATATGACCATTTTGACAAGATTTGTCGAACAAGCTAAAGTAAAAACAATAAAAGACCAATACCCAAAAATGACAAAGGGCTGTTACAGAACCTATAATGAAGGGTAGCTATGAGGTAATAATCAGTTAAACAATCTTAATAGAGGCAAGCGAGTTAGCAAAACAGTGCAAAAAAGTTTATTTTTACCTTGTGTATGAAATGCACTTTATTACATTGTTTGCCGCCTTCAAAACCACATTTGATTAAATTTTGGATGAAAGCCATTTTTTAGCTCACCTGGCTATGCCAGGGTGAGCTTTTGCCATTACTTGGCGTTCGGCGTCCGTCTTCCGGCGTCCGACGTCCGTCCATCGTGAACTTTCCATTCAAAGATCTTCTCCTCTGAAACTACTGGGCCAATTGGAACCAAACTTGGTCACAATAGTCCTCAGGTGGTCCCTTCCAAACAAGGTATCCGACAGGTCCGCACCTCATCCAAGATGGCCGCCAGTGGGGAACATAGTTTTAACATTGGACCCATGGAAAAGACATTCAAAGATCTTCTTCTCAGAAACTACAAGTCCAATTATAACCAAACTTAGACACAATGGTCCTTATATGGTCCCTTCCAAAAAAGGTATCTGACAGGTCCGTACCTAATCCAAGATGGCCGCCAGCGGGGAACATAGTTTTAACATTGGACCCTATGAGAAAGACATTCAAAGATCTTCTTCTCAGAAACTACCTGTCCAATTATAACCAAACTTAGTCACAATGGCCCTTAGATGGTCCCTTCCAAAGAAGGTATCCAGCAAGTCCATACCTAATCCAAGATTGCCGCCAGCGGGGAACATAGTTTTAACATTGGACTATATGGGAAAGACATTCAAAGATCTTCTTCTCTGAAACTACCAGTCCAATTATAACCAAACTTAGACACAATGGTCCTTAGATGATCCCTTCCAAAAAAGGTATCCGACAGGTCCGTACCTCATCCAAGATGGCCACCAGCGGGGAACATAGTTTTAACATTGGACCATATGGGAAAGACAATCAAAGATCTTCTTCTCAGAAACTACAAGTCCAATTATAACCAAACTTAGACACAATGGTCCTTATATGGTCCCTTCCAAAAAAGGTATCTGACAGGGTCGTACCTAATCCAAGATGGCCGCCAGCGGGGAACATAGTTTTAACATTGGACCCTATGAGAAAAGATCTTCTTCTCAGAAACTACCTGTCCAATTATAACCAAACTTAGTCACAATGGCCCTTAGATGGTCCCTTCCAAAGAAGGTATCCGGCAAGTCCATACCTAATCCAAGATTGCCGCCAGCGGGGAACATAGTTTCAACATTGGACTATATGGGAAAGACATTCAAAGATCTTCTTCTCTGAAACTACCAGTCCAATTATAACCAAACTTAGACACAATGGTCCTTAGATGATCCCTTCCAAAAAAGGTATCCGACAGGTCCGTACCTCATCCAAGATGGCCACCAGCGGGGAACATAGTTTTAACATTGGACCATATGGGAAAGACAATTCAAAGATCCTCTTCTCTGAAACTACCGGTCCAATTATAACCAAACTTAGACACAATGGTCCTTATATGGTCCCTTCCAAAAAAGGTATCCTACAGGTCCGTACCTAATCCAAGATGGCCGCTAGTGGGGAATATAGTTTTAACATTGGACCCTATGGAAATTACATTCAAAGATTTTCTTCTCAGAAACTACCAGTCCAATTATAATCAAACTTAGTCACAATGGTCCTTAGATGGTCCGTTCTAAAAAAGGTATCCAGCAAGTCCGTACCTAATCCAAGATGGCCGCCAGCCGGGAACATAGTTTTTACATTAGACCCTAAGGGAAAGACATTCAAAGATCTTCTTCTCAGAAACTACCAGTCCAATGATAACCAAACTTAGTCACAATGGTCCTTAGATGGTCTTTCCCAAAAAAGGTATCCGACAGGTCCGTACCTTATCCAAATTGGCCGCCAGCGGGGAACATAGTTTTAAGATTGGACCCTATGGAAAATACATTCAAAGATCTTCTTCTCAGAAACTACCGGTCCAATTAGAACCAAACTAAGCCACAATGGTCCTTAGGTGGTTCCATGAAAAAATTGTATCTGGCAGGTCATTACCTCATCCAAGATGACCACCATCTGGAACATAGTTTTTACATTGGCCCTATTAATTTTAAGGGGAACCTCTGCCCAAATTTTTGAATTTCTATTTGAATTGTGGTCTGAATGTTTCAATTTCAGCATTATGTATTGCCTTGATTATAATGGGAACCCTTGCCCAAATTTTTTTTGAATGGTGTTCTGTTATGGGTTGTAATGGATGGTGGATCTTTTTGTTGCCATGTAAACCAAACAAGAATACTGTAATTTCAGAAAAAAAAGTATTCTGCTAAATTTTATGTTTTGTTTTTCCTATTGGAAATGCCTTTTATCTATGTCAGCCATGGTCCAGGTGAGCGATACAGGCTCTTGAGAGCCTCTTGTTGTTTTTTACATAAAGATTTGATCTGTTAACTACTCTTCGTAAGGAGATACATTAAACAATGTATCAGTAAAAAACTTCCCTGTATGTATAATTACATCTTAAGAAGGAAAAAAACTGTCAAATTACCTTTACATTAACTGTATCCACACACTTGGGACTATTGTATCCTTAAGAAGTTTATGTATAAAGTCTTTTATGGTGACTTAGGAATTTTAGTATTTAAGTATTGGTAACTGTATTCTAAGGTATCAATTTTCATGATTTTAAACCAAAAAAAATATTCATGTGTTTGTAAATTTGTTATTTGAAGCCTTATCCATTGCCCATCAAAGGAAAATTGGTATTGAAATTTCATTGTGTAAGTTAACAAATTGGTTTCCTATTTATGATTAGGATATATTCTATTCTATTATTCTATTCAGTATTCTATTTTTACATTCATTACAGGAACTCCACAGGGAGACAGTAATCCATGCCATGCTGGCTCCTACAACAATCTTACTGGAATTACAGCGTGGGAACAATGTAGAGATTGTTGGACAGGTCATTATTGTCCATCAGGTTCAGTTTTACCTACAGTGTGTCCAGCGTATGTATTAATTTTGTTTTTAGGCCCCATCTACAATAGAAGAGGGCATATAGTGTTGGGGTCTGTTCGTCTGTACCAAGTAAGGTTTACCCTCAGGTTGAAGTTTTTTCTGTGAAGGATGTATGTTATTATTATGAAACTTTATATATATTCACATGAAGGTATAATGAAACAAATATCATAATAAAAATATATCCATGCTACCAACTTCATGCTTAACTGATCATGGAAAAAAAGGGGGATATCATAAGGTTTATCATCAGGTAGGAAGTTTTTTTTTTCTGTGAAGAATGTATGTCATTATCATAAAACTTCATATAAATACACATTAGGCCATACAAAAATAATGATTAGATTCTCAGGCCATTTTTCAGAAAAAAATATGAGGCAGGGAGGGAGAAGATTTTTATTTTTTGGGGATAAAAATCATAATGAGATATCTTTTTACATTTATGAAATGCCCAAAAAGTAATGAGGCAGGTGATTTACATTTTTTTTTAATTTGAAACTTAAATAAAAAAGTAAAAATAGTACCCAGAAAAGAGATGAGGCAGAAGCCTGAGAAGCTAATGTATTTTTTATTTTGCCTTAGGGTATAATTAAACAAATATCATAGCAAAACTTTTCCATGCTGCAAACTTCATACTTCACTTGTCATGGAAAAAAAGGGGGTAGTATGTGGTTTACCCTCAGGTTGAAGTTGTTTTACTGTGAGGGATGTCTGCTATTATCATGAAACTTTAAATACATGTAAATACATGTTACGACATAGTTAAGCGAAAATCATAATAACAATATATCCATGCAATCAACTTCATGCTTCACTGATAATGAAATATAGCACTATTCAAATCAGTTTAGAGGTGGGCCATTGTGTCCTTTAGACACATATTCTTGTTAGATTTGAATTTCTGCTAAATCCAAACTGTGTTCTAGAAGTTTGCATGTCACAAACAGAATGGAGCCATAATGTTTCTCCTGTGAAAGAAGCTTTTGTTTTCCCTTGTTTTGTATCAGTTTACGCTAACATGATCAAAAGTTTTTCGTTAGGTTGGATATACATGTAGTTTAAACTCAAATGTTATTTTTAATTCAAAGTGAAACAATTCACAATAATGTTTGAGATATCTAAACTAGTTTAATATTGCAAATAGATAAAATGTATTGAAACATATTTTTGACCTGTATGTACACTAATTTTCTTCCAAGGCTAACAGTAGTAAAATTTTAATTTTGAAATAAAAAAACCTTCAACATGTTATGAAGTATAAAAGAGATATGAGCAATCAGATGTAATCTGGCCACAGTTTCTTGATACAAAATATATATGTGTGTAAGAAGAGATGTGGATTATATTTCAATGAGATGTCATCCTTATGACAAGCAAAAAAAAAAAATTCTGAAAGTAGTCAACAATGAGCACAAACCCAAAATGAATGTTGACATCCTTTGATGGCCCCCAAAAATTTGAAAACCTCTTGTCTGATAGTACAAACTGCCTGATTAACATATTTTGCAACATACCTATTTTTATCATACATTACTTTTCTGTCATCTTGAAAAAAATCGATATACTGTGAATATTCTTTTATTCATGGACATCAGTTTTTGTGGTTTTCATAATATCATCATTTCATGGATACTTAAGGATGTAGTAAGGTGAGGTTTTAGAAATTTGCAAAAGTCATTCGGATTTCTCTGATTTTATCCAATATTACTATGTAAAATATTTTGCCCCATTTCACCCAATTTTCTAGTCATTAAAGTCTTCAGAAGCTCTTTTTAAGTCATTTAGCAAGATTTTATTAGATTGTAGATTTTTCTTCAAAGTGAAACAAATCAATAATGTGTCCATGCTATACTAAGGTAAAAGTCCAAGAGAGCCTTTCCCGCCATTTTTGAAAATGTGAAATATCTTGAAAATAAGGCCTATAACCTATCAATATTTTAAGCTGACATTACTCCTTTAACATTTCTCTTTCCATTTAGGGTATCAATTCAAAATCATAGATTCATTTAATTTCACCTTACTACATCCTTAAATTTGTGGTTTTGAATTATATCCATTAGAAATAGGGAAAAACTGCATTTCGTTGGGAATTTTATTTAGTTGTTTAAGTGAACCACGAAATACACAAAAATTGGAACCCCACGAACAATAATACTTTCACAGTATTGTGCTTGGTGTTTCAAAGCCATGCAAGTATAACTTCAAGCTGAACTACATTTACAAAAAATCATACATACCTCTTAGAAAGA
>MJUU01068963.1:28006-44387 GCA_002080025.1 Modiolus philippinarum
AGTATGTGGTTTACCCTCTGGTTGAAGTTGTTTTACTGTGAGGGATGTCTGCTATTATCATGAAACTTAAAATACATGTAAATACACGTTACGACATACTGTAAATTTATTTAAATTCGTGGGTATCAATTTTCGTTGGTGGAGAAAAAAAGGCATTTCGTGGTGTACGTAATTTTGTGGATTGCCACTTGTTCCAAAATTTTTTTTTTATTTAAACTAATAAAAATAAAAAATCTAAAATTCATGGCTTAGTACCATCACTATTGATATCAAAACACCAAAACTTAGAACTGTACCTGTAATTAAAGTGTCGCCTGTAATTAACAATTCATAGTAATGTGTAGATATCATGTAACAGGAAGCCAGTTACCGCTAATTTGTAATTTGGGAAACACTTCAAAATAAAGCATTTGAACTTATTTTGCTGCTATTAAAGGTTCAAGAGAATGTATATCTAACCTTTTTTTTTTTGGATATATCAGGTTGTGTAGGGCTCAGGGACAAGTGCAAGGTTTATGGCCTTTGTTGATCAGGTCCTTCATTACATGTATATTCATTTACTTGTGTTTGAAGCTTGCACAAGAAAATCATATTTCGTTGAGTATTTGAATTCGTGGTTTGAGGACACCCACGAAAACCACGAAAATTGGTACCCCACGAATAAAAATGAATTCACAGTAGTTAAGCGAAAATTATAATAACAATATATCCATGCAATCAACTTCATGCTTCACTGATAATGAAATATAGCACTATTCAAATCAGTTTAGAGGTGGGCCATTGTGTCCTTTAGACACATATTCTTGTTAGATTTGAATTTCTGCTTAATCCAAACTGTGTTCTAGAAGTTTGCATGTCACAAACAGAATGGAGCCATAATGTTTCTCCTGTGAAAGAAGCTTTTGTTTTCCCTTGTTTTGTATCAGTTTACGCTAACATGATCAAAAGTTTTTCGTTAGGTTGGATATACATGTAGTTTAAACTCAAATGTTTTTAATTCAAAGTGAAACAATTCACAATTTTTCACGATAATGTTTGAGATATCTAAACTAGTTTAATATTGCAAATAGATAAAATGTATTGAAACATATTTTTGACCTGTATGTACACTAATTTTCTTCCAAGGCTAACAGTAGTAAAATTTTAATTTTGAAATAAAAAAACCTTCAACATGTAATGAAGTATAAAAGAGATATGAGCAATCAGATGTAATCCGGCCACAGTTTCTTGATACAAAATATATATGTGTATAAGAAGAGATGTGGATTATATTTCAATGAGATGTCATCCTTATGACAAGCAAAACAAATTCTGAATGTAGTCAACAATGAGCACAAACCCAAAATGAATGTTGACATCCTTTGATGGCCCCCAAAAATTTGAAACCCCTTGTCTGATATTACTAACTGCCTGATTAACATATTTTGCAACATACCCATTTTCATCATACATTACTTTTCTGTCATCTTGAAAAAAATCGATATACTGTGAATATTCTTTTATTCGTGGACATCAGTTTTTGTGGTTTTCATAAATATCATCATTTCATGGGTACTTAAATTTGTGGTTTCGAATTATATCCATTAGAAATAGGGAAAAACTGCATTTCGTCAGGAATTTTATTTAGTGGTTAAAGTGAACCAAGAAATCCACGAAAATTGGAACCCCACGAAGAATAATACTTTCACAGTATTGTGCTTGGTGTTTCAAAGCCATGCAAGTATAACTTCAAGCTGAACTACATTCACAAAAAATCATACATACCTCTTAGAAAGATAGAAAACTCAACCAGTGTATATCACAAATAGTTGTAAACATATGAGAAAAGGATCAAAAATGAGTTTGGATTGAATTTGTATTTTCAGGGGTACCTATAATTCTGAGGGGAAAGCAGAAAATCTGACCATGTGTTTATCATGTAGTGCAGGAAGTTATTGTCCAACAACAGCAACTGTTGATCCACTGCCATGTGAAAAGGGAAACTACTCTGATTCAGGTGCCACGGCATGTACGACATGTGAGGCTGGTTATTACTGCAATCTGAACACAACAAGTCTAGCGTTTATGCAGAGTGATAGAGTTTGTCCTGCTGGAGTGGAATGTCCTCCTGGTATGTCACGAGCACCAGATCTTGTTCAAGATAAATGTCGAAAAGGCTATTATTGTCCAAAGGGTGATGTAAACCCATACCCTGTACCATGTCCAAACGGAACATTCAATCAAGAATACGGACTTAAACAAGTATCAGAATGTCAACAGTGTACTGCTGGGAAGTACTGTGTACCAGAGGGATTGTCTACTCCTGCAGGTGATTGCCCAGGTGGTTATTATTGCCCATTAGGTACTGGACCACCTGATAGTTATCCTTGTCCAGTCGGGTTTTATCGTAATGGTTCTGCTAAAGAATCATTTCAGGACTGTGCAGAGTGTATATCTGGCTACTATTGTGACAGAGAGGGATTGGCAGAACCAATTGATTGTCCTGCAGGCTACTTCTGTGTGAGCGGAAGCACATTTCCTCAGCCATGTCCTCTAGGAACATACAGTAATTCTACAAAGTTACGTCGATCTACAGATTGTACTCCCTGCCCTGGAGGCTATTATTGTGATGGTATAGGTAGAACTTCACCGACAGATGTATGTGATGCTGGATTTTATTGTAGAGAAAAGGCATACACGTCAGCACCCCCAGATGGAGCTACTGGTGGTTTATGTCCTGCCGGTGGATACTGTCCCCCTGGATCAGCAACATCCACTTCCTGTGCTGTTGGTAAATATAGTAAAAGTCCTGGAGCCAAAACCGAGTTTGATTGTATAGCATGTGACCCAGGTAAATATTGTGCTGGATCTAGTAGTACTGATGCTTCTCAGAACTGTGCTGCTGGCTATTACTGTACAGGAGGATCTGGAGTACCAACTCAACATGACACACCTGCTGGACATTATACCTTAGATGGAGCTTTTAAACCTGAACCTTGTCCCAGAGGTCAATACCAACCCTCTATCAGATCAGAAAATTGCTTAATGTGTCCACAGGGCTACTACTGTAATGGAACTGCCACTGTTGATGAAGTTATATGTCCCAAGGGCCATTATTGCCCTCTAGGAAGTGAAAATCCCACCCCATGTCCTCCTGGCACGTTCCTAAATGACATTGGCAGATATGAATTGGCACATTGTACACCCTGTACTGGTGGGTATGCTTGTGAGACTTATGGTATTGACATTCCTACTGTGTTTTGTGCTGCTGGACATTACTGTACAAGTGGATCTAACACAACAACTCCCGTTGGAGAATCATTTGGTGATTTATGTCCTCCTGGGTACTTTTGCCCTGAGAATACAGACCAATACCAACACCACCCATGTCCCAATGGAACCTATAGCAGCTATACAGGACTCCAGAGTGAATCTAACTGCACCAGTTGTGATCCGGGTAGAGTATGTAATGGTTTGGCACTGACAGAACCCAATGGCTTTTGTTCACCAGGATATTACTGTAGTGGGGGTGCATCAACCAATATGCCCAATGATGGTGGATTAACTGGTGATCCTTGTACAGTTGGTTCTTATTGTCCCAATGCTACAGGTAAATAAATACATAGAAGCAATTAAGAACAAAAGAAGATTGTCATGTTTTTTTTTTGTGAAATGTAATTAAGAAAAAAATAAATATGGGTTTCTATTTCATTTAGATATTTTTCTTTTGTACAATTAATGTTATAAGATTTCCTAAAAAATAATGGAAATTTATTAAAAGACCAGTTAATTTAAGGACATAACTTTTTAATATTCTAGAAATAATTAGAATTTTAAGATAAATACACCAAATTTTGTTTCTATGCATGCCTTATAGTGATTGGGTGTTTTTAGGGAAGGGCATTTCTAATGTTGTAACTTGTGTCCAATCTCTTTTTTTGTGCAAATGAAATATGTTTCTTTATTATAAGTAGTGTTGAATTTGAACAATAAATGTATTGCCTTGAAGACATTTTTGTTCAATACATAATATTGCTGAATTGATTTTTTTTGTGTAAAATGTTTTATTTTTTTCTTCTCTGTGTTTTCACTTGATTAAGATAAGTACATTTGATATTCTATTCATATAAATTGTATATCTAGTTAACATTTTTCCATCGGCTTGGATGTTTTAATTGTGAAAAAAATCCTAATACATTGAAAATTTAGAAAAAAATGTAATCCCTTGGTAACTTACTTTCAGGTATTCCCATACCATGTCCAAATGGAAAGTTTATGAATCGTACCGGATATGATTACTGTTTCGATTGTCCAGCTGGTTATTATTGTACTAATGCCCAGGATCCATTACAGTGTAGTAAAGGATACTACTGTCCAGGAAACACCACTGCAGACTTGTCACCATGTCCTAGAGGAACATATAATCCTAATCTGGGTAGGTACATTTATTGTCTAGGAAACACCATTGCAGACTTGTCACCATGTCTTAGAGGAGCATATAATCCTAATCTGGGTAGGTACATTTATTGTCCAGGAATCACTACGGCAGACTTGTCACCATGTCCTAGAGGAACATATAATCCTAATCTGGGTAGGTACATTTATTGTCCAGGAAACACTACGACAGACTTGTCACCATGTCCTATTGGAACATATAATCCTAATCTGGGTAGGTACAACATTTATTTTCCAGGAAACAGTACGGCAGACTTATCACCATATCCTAGAGGAAGGCATAATCTGAGACTGGGGTAGGTAAAACATTTATTGTCCAGGAAACAGTATGGCGGACTTGTCACCATGTCCTAGAGGAACATACAATCCTGTGTTGGGTAGGTACAACTATTATTGTCCAGGAAATACTACAGCGGACTTGTCAACATATCCTAGATGAACGTATAATCCTAATCTGGGTAGGTACAATATTTATTGTCCAGGAAACACTACAGCAGACTTGTCACCATGTCCTAGAGGAATATATAATCCCAGACTGGGTAGCTACAACTATTATTGTCCAGGAAACACTTGTCACCATGTCCTAGAGGAACATACAGTCCAATGCTAGGTAGGTACAACTATTATTGTCCAGGAAACATTACAGTGGACTTGTCACCATGTCTTAGAGGAACGTATAATTCCAGACTGGGTAGGTACAACTATTATTGTCCAGGAAACACTACAGCAGACTTGTCAGCATATCCTAGAGGAATGTATAATCCCAGGCTGACTATGTACATCTATTATTGTCCAGGAAACACTACAGCAGACATTTCACGATGTCATAGAGGATTAGTGTTTAATTTTTGGTGAAAATTTACAGAACAAAAGAGATTTTTACCATGTGAGTTGTTAATTTTAAATAGATAATTTGAAGATTTTATGATAACATATTCTGATTATGTAAAATTGCAAATGTTGAAATTCTCAGCTATGTTTTTGTTATGATTTATGCATTTTGCAAACTATATGATCTATAAGGCTGATTGAATTATGAAAGGAGTGTTTAATTACCAAAATGAAATACAAATTTTACCTATACAGGTGCTAGATATGAAGGAGATTGTAAGCCATGTGAAGGAGGGTTCTACTGTGACAAATTAGCAGCAGTGGCCTTTGACCTTAGTCTAAATAACACAGGAATTGGTCGCTGTGCACCAGGATTTTACTGTAAATCAGGTAGGAATTTTATTTTGGTGAAATTTTTTCTTTCTAATATATGGGCTTAGGATTTGTATTACCTATAGGTGAATTTTTTTTTTTTTTTAAATAATAGCTTTTCTTTATTTTGTCTTGCCCTGTCATTTATAAGTGCTTATTGAGAAATGTCCTGATGTGCATTTCCATTTATCATAGTATTTTCAGTACTTTGCAATAGTTGGTCAGAATAAGAATAATATTATGAATGACAATATGTGAGAAATGCTTGTATTTTTTTCAGTCTCATTCTATGAAAATTTCGAGTCAGGAGTGGAGTTATATCCTAACCCTTGGCTCACTTAGATGCTTATTCATCAGAAAATTTGTTGGTATTAATGATCTATCATATGGTGATTATGAAATCATGATTATGACAAATAAAATTTACCTACATTTTTAGTTTTCTTTTCATTCTGATTTTACTGAAGAATTTTATTTGAAATGACCAAGAAAAGTAAAAGATATACATATTTTTTTTTAATTGATAAAAATTATCTGGATTGATTAATCGTTGAAACTAAAAATGCAATAAATTCATGACTTTTATACCTCAGTCTGTATTTATTTATTGTACAGGTGTTAATGTCAGTACCCCAACTCCTGACACGACCAGTGGTGTCGGTGGACCATGCCCTGCAGGATCCTATTGTGTTGAAGGAACCGAAGACCCAGTACCGTGTCCTAATACGACGTATAATGATGCAGAAGGGGGAGAAAGCTTGGCCAACTGTACGCCATGCTCACTTGGTTATTATTGTGGAAGTACCAATCTGACGGCACCAACAGCGAAATGTAGTCCGGGATTTTATTGTCTAAGAGGAAATAATGTCCCAACTCCTACAGGTATGTTGCTTGTTGCTTTTTTTAAAATGGCGTAAAGAAATCTTCTACATGAAAGAAACTTCCTGGACTTGTAACTTTTCTCAGTTGTTGAGAAGGAAAAAATGGAAATATTTATTTTCAAGTACAAGCTTTCCGGAATTCTTGATGGAAAATCGGGATTTCAAAGTTATTTTTCTCTGGAATCTGGGATAAGTTTCTCCTTCCCATCATCTTTTAGATATATAGACTCATCTTGACATCAGTAAAGAAAGTTTCTGTGTTTGGAATGTTGAAACTTTGTGTGATCAAAGATCAGTTTTAAACTGAATTTAACATCTATTTTGACTGGACAAAGTGAATTGTTCATGACATTAATTAGATGATTAATGATGTGAATTTACACCAAACTTTGCTCATATTTTCTTGAATTTTCAAAGATCAAGTATACAGTATTGTATGTGATAATTTCATGACATTAATTGTCCAATAGATGGTCACAAATAACTACATTTTATTTTCAGTTTGTTTTACTTTGTGTCACCAGTAAACACATGTTCTGTAAGAGTTAAAGTATGTTTCAAAGTTATTAATTGAATTAAGTACTTCATAAGAAAAGGGGTGGTCACGTTCCCTGAGTGAGCGGCGCGAAGGCATTTTAACTACCCCTTTTCTTAAGAATGAGATAGAAGCAAAAAAAACCAAGATAAATAATTCTTGTATGTCTTTAATTAAGTTCCAGACCAAGAACATGTATATTCAATACATATGTAAAAATATTTACCAGTTTTTGAATAAAAAAGCACCTATAGGATAATTGATGATCAAAATGTCATGACATACTTTTTCATACAAATATACATTTAAGACTCCTGTTTTTTTTTCGTATAAATTTTGGTGTATATATGGAAAGATAACAATTTTACAATTTCTCATTTCTGCACAAAAGGAGATGAACCAACTATTGGTGGACCATGTCCAGTCAGCCATTACTGTCCAGAAGGAACATCCACGCCATTAGCTTGTCCCGCTGGAACGTACAACAACATAACAGGCCAATATGAGTGTACGCCATGTCCTGCAGGATACTTTTGTAACGAGAACACAACAACATACGAAGATTTCCCATGTCCTACTGGTCACTACTGTCCAAACGGTACCAGACTTCATGATGAGTTCCCATGTCCAGTTGGAACATTTAGAGCTAGTCAACAAGGACAAAGTGTTGATGATTGTACACCTTGTACAGGAGGATCATACTGTGGTACAGAAGGTTTGGCTGCTCCATCTGGTCAATGTAATGCTGGTATGTTTTCATTTATTAAACTCTAAGGTCAAGGTCATATTACCTTACCTTATTTAGATGATCTAAGGATTGTAGTCGTGCTTCTGTATATTTGTGACCTCTTATTTTGTGTCTCCAAGAGATAAAGATATGTTGCAAAAATTTAGTGTCAAAAGGTCATAAGTCTTTAAGGTAGTTTGAGGGACTGAAAACAAAACGATAGATTTTTGAAACTTTTTCTGTGATTGAAAGTTTATTAAGTGCACTTCAAAATTTTAATAAGAAATCAATATGTCACCAAACTCGTTTTTCCGGGAGAAGTTTCCGAAAATAGC
Organism: Modiolus philippinarum; assembly: GCA_002080025.1. Taxonomy (NCBI): domain Eukaryota; kingdom Metazoa; phylum Mollusca; class Bivalvia; order Mytilida; family Modiolidae; genus Modiolus; species Modiolus philippinarum. Next base: position 36,122 of record MJUU01068963.1, read on the forward strand.
AAGATTTTAACCTTTTTAATATAGTCAATATAGGGAGAAAATGAAATTTTAGATTTTTTTAATATGAACAAAACAATAGATTTTGGTGAAAATGCAGTATAAAGTGAAATAGAGAAATCGCTTTGAAAATATGAAATAATAATTAGGCGTCACCTTTCATATTTTTGAAAAAATTACGAAAATGTGCTTTTTGCCTTGTTATTGCTATATAATTATCTCCCCTTAATAAAGTAGGAGTTTTTCAAAAAGTGACATATTTTGCACACTCACAGTGTAAAATTTACTTATTTTATATTATTTACTTTCAATGAAATATCCAAAATCATTTTTTTAAACATTTCGATGGTAAATTTCAATTTTCACTAGATGCACAAGATGGATACACTGTTTTAGACACCCTAACCACCTTAATTTAGGAAGATCTACGATATGTTACATGAACAAAATGAATGGTTATTGAGTACATGAATGTGAAACAACACTTTGATGAAAGAAGATAAAGAATGAATGCTTTGATTGCTGTTGTTAATCTTTAAGTCATTTTCTTGCTGGGTAGTCATACTAAATAGGAAACTCTAGACAGCTCTCAAATTCCACTGACATCAGTAGAGTTCCTACTAGATTTAGCAATGTAAAATCATATTAGTGTAAATCCTTATTGTTGAAATGTACAATACAAACACAACGACGGCACAATATAAATTCTAACAGTAAAAGTGAGAAAAGGTATAATTGTGTTAAACATTTATTTTTTTGTTTATAACTAGATGATTGAAAAATATGTAGTCATGAATAGTGAATTTAATAAATTGTGATCGAATATTTTAGGTTATTTCTGTGTATTGGGAGCAAAGTCGGCCACACCTACTGATTATAACAACTTTACTCATGGAGACTGTTTGTGTCCAAGTAACACAACAGGAGGAATGTGTCAACCTGGAAATTACTGTCCCCAGGGATCCTTAGAGCCTACTTCCTGTGATGAAGGATCCTATTGTGCTACACCTGGTAAGAGTTATGCCCCTTGAACACTGCATGTACTATTAATGGGCTTGTGATCAAGGGATGCAAGTTGAAATGCAAGTTAAAGATACTTTGAGGTGTAAAATCTTTTCTTAAGTATTTTTATATCAAGGTTTTTTTCACTCACCTGGTTTCATTATACCCATGCAGCTGATTCAGCTAGAGGGTCAAAGCATGAAGGATTATATGCATCTTTTTTTCTTTGGTTTCTGAAATTAATAATAAGTATTGTGCTTAAGGTCTAGAATGTTTATTAATCTTTGGTTATAATCCTACATAATTTGGGTTTTGTATCACCAAATTAAAGGTCACAGTTCCAAAAAATAGATGTAAATTTTATGGAAGAGTATGATACAAGGTGATAACTTGTATGCTAAATTAGATCAAAGTAGTTACAGTCAAGCTTGGTAATACATTTTTGTACACTAACTTCTTACAATCAACAAAATATGTTAATCAAAGGAAATTCATACAAATTACCAATTAAATGAATAAAAGGAAATGAAACTAGATTTGCAATTGCAAGCAATAGCTGATGTCGCCCCTGGCAGCCAATTCGTTGCTTCCATCTTGTTCGCAGTGTCAAAATCTATCGAGAAATCAATTTTCGTTGAATTGCGACAAAGTTGAAATTTTGACGTATTTTGGGCGGCCATCTTGGAAATGGCGGCCGTTTTGAAAAATTTCTTTGTGTAAATTCCTTTGTCTCATCTTATCGAACATTTATGCGAAATATGAAGAAATTCTGAAAAGCAGTTCCTGAGTTAATGAATCTTTTACATTTTAACGTAAAATGGCGGCCATCTTGGAAATGGTGGCCATTTTGAAAAATTTCTTTGCATAAATTTCTTCGGCTCATCTTATCGAACATTTATGCAAAATATGAAGAAATTCTGCAAAGCAGTTCCTGAGTTAATGAATCTTCTATATTTTAACGTAAAAAGGCGGCCATCTTGGAAATGGCGGCCATTTTGAAAAATTTCTTCACGAGAATTCCTTCTGCTCATCATACTGAACATTTATGTGAAATATGAAGAAATTCTGCAAAACAGTTTCTGAGTTATTGAATCTTCTATTTTTTAACGTAAAATGGCGGCCATCTTGAAAATGGCGGCCATTTTGAAAATTTTTTCACCATCATGCATAACTTAACATGGTGTTTCAACTGTGTGGAAAGTATCAAGTGATTCTGTTCAGGCATCTCTGAGAACTCGCGCGGACAAAATAATTGGAAGTAAAATAATAATAAGAAAGCGTAACTAGATTTGCAATTGCAAGCAATAGCTGATGTCGCCCCTGGCAGCCAATTCGATGATTCCATCTTGTTCGCAGCATCAAAATCTAAAAAATTGGACAAAGTCGAATTATTGACGCATTTTTGGCTGCCATCTTGGAAATGGCGGCCATTTTGAAAAAAAATTTTTGCATAAATTCCTTCGTCTCATTTTATTGCACATCTTTGCAAAATATGAAGAAATTCTGCAAAGCAGTTCCAGAGATATTGAATCCTTGTTTTTTTAACGTAAAATGGCGGCCATCTTGGAAATGGCGGCCATTTTGAAAATTTTTTCACCGTCATGCATAACTTCACATGGTGTTCCAGCTGTGTGCCAAGTATCAAGTGATTCTGTTCAGGCATCTCTGAGAACTCGCGTGGACAAAATTCTGTGAAGTAAAATAATAGAGAAGAAACTATAATAATAACAAAGAAACAGAACAATAACAATATGTCTCCCCGACTTCGTCTGGGGCGACATATTAATAACAAAGAAATGGAACAATAACAATATGTCTCCCCGACTTCGTCTGGGACGACATAATAAGAGATAACACAATCATATGGTATTTGAAAATATTAATTGGGTTTAAATTTAAAGTGTTGTATATGCTCAATTCAGTGAAGTAGCCTCTATGTTGTAAGGATTATGGAAGCATTTGCTTCAGAGTCGAGGAAAGGGTATAGATGACTCATAAAACCTTTACAATTTCAAATGTTGAAGTTAGGTAAAAGAATAAATGGCATTTTTATATTTTTTCTGTGTTTGAAACACCGACTTAATGGGACATAATTATAACAACAGGTTTAGGAGCAGTAACAGGACAATGTAAAGAAGGTTATTATTGTGCAAGAGGAAGTGACAGGGAAGATCCTACGGATGGTGTGACTGGGGATGTATGTCCTGCTGGAAGATACTGTTGTAAGTACTATATATAGAATCTGTAAATCTCTTTCAATAGACCCTTTCATGATAACTGCGCTCCTCCAATTTTGAGTGGAAAATAAAAACAGTTCCTGCAAAAATGACGTCGTAGGACAATTCATCAAGATGTCACATATATTTTAATGTTGCATTTTACCAACTTAAAGGCATATGAGTGCATGTGCAAAATTCATGACTGCAGTTATCGTGAAAGGGTCTAATGTGAAACTTATTTATACATAAAGAATAAAATGTGATGTCTGTAAAAATGTGACATCACACCAAAATATAAATGTTATAATCCAGATACATGTTTCTGTAGAAATTTTATTTCAGAGAACAAAGATAAGGTCATACTTACATTGCCACAAACTTAAAGATATGAAACCCGACAGAACTACAGTATGTAAATATTGAATATCCTGCTTATAACCTGAAGATTTGTAGATAGATATAGACAGTAAATGGTTTGATACTTGCTGTGTTAATGCTTTTATGTTTTTTCTGAAAATCGGAATTTAAAGCAAGAGTATGCCATATTGAATGCTTGTGTAAAAATCTCTTTTCTATACCATATGAAAAATTCTCCAAAATATTTAAGAACAATTTTGGTTATAATAATGATGAAAATTGCCTACTACTATCAAATCATTTTTCAGTGGTGGGTTCCACCAGTAACCAAGCAAAATGTCCGATTGGAACGTATTCTAACACAACTGGAAACACAGCCGTCAGCAATTGTACATCATGTACACAGGGATCCTATTGTGAGACAGAAGGTTTAACAGAACCGACTGGTCCATGTGATGAAGGTAAGTGGATATAGGTTTTATTTGCGGAGTTTGAATTCACAACTGATGTGGTACAAATGTTACTTAGGAATTCCAAAAATATAACAAAATTTCACACAATATCGGCTATCAAGGGTCACAACTGTATTCTTACATAAAATCAGAAAATTTTAGGCTTATTCTCAGTTTAACCTGTATTAAACATATTTGTCTTCAGATAAAATTTTTTGTTAGCTCACCTGGCCAAAGGCCATATGAGCTTTTGCCGTCGTCCGTCCGTTGTCCGTTAACCTTTATTCAAAGATCTTCTCCTCTGAAACTACTGAGCCAATACTAACCAAACTTGGCCTGAATCATCACCAGGGTATGCTCTTTCAAGTTTGTGATTTTTATGTCTGTAGACCAAACAACATGGCTGCTGTTACTAAAAATAAAACATAGGGGTAAATTGCCGTTTTTGCAAATTACTCGAAAACCATTACAGTTATCAAAATTCTGACATGGTGTAAAAATGATCAGCATGATGAGATCTACCTGTCCTGCAATTTTGGAGAATATCCATGTACCTGTCTTGGAGTTATTGCCCCTTTTCCGTAAAATTTTCAGTTTTTCGTTACTTTTAGTCTTATATATTGAAAATGGTAGAAAATAGAAGTGATTTTTGTATAAAAATATGGTCAGCATAGTAAGATCTACATTTCCTGCAATTTTGAAGAAAAATTGACAACCCACATAGGAGTTATTGCCGCTTTTTCTTTGAATTTTCACAATTTTAGAACGTTTTTACTTTTATTTCAAAAACTGTTTGAGATAAAGGTTAAATGTGAATTGCAAAAGTGTAAAGGTTAAATGTGAATTGCAAAAGTGTTGAGGTTTTCCAGAGCTACAATTTCTACATATGTCCAGCAGGTTCGCATGTCATCCAAGATGGCCACCAGCGGTGGAAGATAGTTTAACATAGGACCCTATAGGAAATGCATTCAAAGATCTTCTCCTCTGAAACCACTAAGCCAATGGGGACCAAATTTTTGTCAAAGTAGTCCTTGGGTGGTCCCCTTTAAAGTTTGTGATTTTTATGTTTGTACCTCATCCAAGTTGGCTGCCAGCGTGGAGCACAGTATAACATAGGGCCCCTATGGGAAATGCATTCAAAGTTCTTCTCCTCTGAACCCACTGAGCCATTTAGAACCAAACTTGGTTACAATAGTCTTTAGATGTTTTCCTTCAAAGTTTGTGATTTTTATGTTCATACCTCATTCAAGATGGCCGCCAGCATGGAACATAGTTTAACATAGGGACTCTACGGGAAATGCATTCAAATGTCTTCTCCTCTGAACCTACTGAGCCAATTGGAACCAAACTTGGTTACAATTGTCTTTGGGTGATCCCTTCCAAAGTTTGTGATTTTTAGTTTGTACCTCATCCAAGAATGAAAATGTAACATCTGCTGAACTGATTCATAGTATGAATGGGTGGTCTATTGGTGACAATGAATAAAACCAGTCACCAGGTGAGCAATACAGGCTCATGTGAGCCTCTAGTTTGTTTTTTTCATCCTTTTGGTCAGTTTTTTTTTCTATCATAATTTTGTTAGTAGAAAATTATTGTCAAATAAAACAAAAAAAATCAATAATAATAGCCTTTATGATTGGATATGAATGAAACTAGTTTTATAGTTTAATAAAATAAATGAATAAACATGGTAAATTGGTCATTCATATAATTTTCATGCTGTTGAAGGGTACAATTTTTATTAATTCAACAAAAAACCAAAACAACACAAAAATAAAATAAAAAAAAAAAAATGAAAAAAAATCTGAATAGAGATTTTGTTTCAAATATTGACATCTTTATTCGTATAATCTGTAGGGTATTATTGTCCAATGGGTCAAAGTTCAAAGAATCCACCAGCATACACATGTTCAGCAGGACATTATTGTGTACAGGGAAGTTTTGAGGAGACAGATTGTCCATCAGGAACATACCAAGATCAGACTGGGCAAGGCTCATGTAAAGATTGTGTTGCAGGTAAAAAAATATCAAACTAAATAACTTTATACAGCAAATTTTGATATGGGCACTATAAAAAGGTCTTTTTGCAATTTACTTTGAAAATATTTTGAATTCTGTTTTTTAAGTATTCAGGTAACGTGTTTTTGTTACCTATATGTAGTTACATCTGCAAAGATAAAGCATATATTTCCCATCTTTATCTTGTATAATGTACACATAAAGTCTCCTGGTATCCTGACATATTCAGTTAATGGCAACTTACATTGATGTCTAATTTGCTGCTTGGTATTTTATTGTTGTGTAGTGATACTTATGGATGACCATTTTCCCCGGCTAAATGAATTCAAGAAACAATGGATTTAATCAATATCCATAACTGCAGGCTAAAAAATAATACATGTGCATTGTTTGAAAATAAAAATTTTGTTTGTACTTGCCACAACACATTGGAGAAATGGTTGGTAAAACTTGCATTTCTACATTACAAATAAATTTTGTATGTTCAGATGGTATGTATGTACTGACTTTTATCACATGTATGCTTTAAGTAAAACACAGTAAACAACGAGACATCAGCTGCCGCAAAGTTGTTATATAGAATTGAAAATATGAAGAATTTGGTATGGCAGTATTTTCTCTAATTTTGGGTTGAGAATATTACTTACTTAAATAATTAGCTAAAAGGTTACAAGTTATAGGAACTTACTAGAACCATGAAATCCTCCTTCTATGATAATATAAAACCTAAAAGTATTAATTTAACAGGTCTGTCTAAGAACTTTATGAACTAATATACCTAAGCTGTTTTTATTTTCCAGGGTATTACTGTGATATAGCCAACACACCAGTGACTAGCTATGTAACATATAATTGTCCTAAAGGTCACTATTGTCCAAACGGAACCAAGTCTGCCAATCAGTTCCCATGTCCTACAGGAACATACAATCCAACATTTAATCGAGAATCAGTAGATCAGTGTACACCATGTGATACTGGGAAATATTGTGGAACAACTGGACTGCAAGCTGTTTCAGGTATAATTAAAAGAATCTTTCTTCACTGTGTGTTTAGTTTAAAAGCTTTTATGTAAACAAAGGCACAAAAAAGTGAGTCAAGATCCTATGGAAAGGGCTTATCTGACCTTGACATGGATGACTTCCATCCTGCTCCATAGTGCTAAATGTCATGTTGTATTAAAACAACCTGCAAAATAGCCTCCCCTCCAACAACAAAAAAAAGGTAAAACAAAGCAAAAAAAAAAAATAAAAAAAAAAAAAAAAAAAAAAAAAAAAAAAAAAAAAAAAAAAAAAAAAAAAAAAAAAAAACAACACAAAAACAAAAACAAAAACATTACAAGAACAAAACCAAACAATGAACCGTAAAAAAAACAATGCAAACATAACAACTGTTACAAAATTAATTCCATTTCCTTTAATTATTTTATTTCTTTAACAACATCATTTTTAACCGGGTTTTCCATCGGAAAAATCCGGTTATTAAAATGGTGAAAATGGCAGGCGGTGGGCGGGCGGGCGGGCGGGCGGGCGGCTGCCAAATGGGTACATCATTTGTCCGGAGCAAATCTCTTACAGTATTTGAGATTTTGCAGATCAATTGAAAATATATCAAAGGTGTGCATGGTACTTTGATTTTGATTTTTGATAATTTATGTCAAAAATATCAGTGGTTGAACTTAGTAATTTTTACATCAAATTTTTAACAATTGGGTACCCCCTTTGTCCCGATCAAATCTCCCACAGTATTTGAGACAGGAAGTTTTTATTTTGCAGATCAGTTGTACATATATCAATGGTGTGCATGGTACTTTGATTTTGATTTTTGATAATTTATGTCAAAACTATCAGTGGTTGAACTTGGTCATTTTTGCGTCAAATTTTTAACAATAGGGTACCCCCTTTGTCCGGAGCAAATCTCCTTCAGTATTTGGGACAGGAAGTTTTTATTTTGCAGATCAATTGTACATATATCAAAGGTGTGCATGGTACTTTGATTTTGATTTTTGATTATTTATGTCAAAAATATCAGTGGTTGAACTTACCCATTTTTGCGTCAAATTTTTAAAAATAGGGTACCCCCATTGTCTGGAGCAAATTTCCTTCAGTATTTGGGACAGGAAGTTTTTATTTTGCAGATTAATTGTACATATATCAAAGGTGTGCATGGTACTTTGATTTTGATTTTTGATTATTTATGTCAAAATATCAGTGGTTGAACTTA
>MJUU01068966.1:0-12337 GCA_002080025.1 Modiolus philippinarum
GTTTGGGAGTAAAACTTGATTCGCATCTGAGCTGGTTACATCAGGTAGGCCAGGTATGTTCCAAAATTGCTAGTCGTATCTATCTTCTCTCAAAAATTAAAAAATATTTGAATCAAGAATCAAGAAAACTTTTTTACTCTGGTTACATTCTTCCATTAATTGATTATTGCATAATAATTTGGGGGAGCTGCAGCAGTGAATATTTTAACCGTATTGTTAAATTACAAAAAGGGCTGCAAGACTTATTCTAGATAAAGATTTTTTAGCTCCTTCTGCTCCACTGTTTAACACACTTGGTTGGATGACAGTTGATAACAGGATTATATATCACAGATGTGTTTTGATTTTTAAATGTTTAAATGGTGATGCACCTTCTTATTTAATCGACAAGATTAGGTACATCTCTCAGAGTAATCCATATCAATTAAGAAATGTTATTAGTGGTGATTTATGTGTACCAAAAACTAAAACAGAACTTTTTAAAAAATCATTTAGTTTTTCTGGACCTTCTACATGGAACACTCTACCAGGCTCAGTGCGAAATTCTAAGAATATTGTGGTTTTTAAAAATAAGCTAAAATGCTACTTGCTCAACAAACAAATTGTACCAGCTGAATAAATTTGTATTTTTATTACATTTTGTATCTGATATCACAATGTACTCTTTAATTGTAGTATGCATTATCTTGTGTGTATTCAATATTGTTATTGAGGGCCTCATGGAAGATTAGTTTGTACTAACTGTGTAACCCTCTTTAAATAAAGCTTTTATTATTATTATTATTATTATTATAAAACAACTGTCACCTAGTTGATTGTTTTCAAGGAACTGATAATATCAACAAGATTCGGCTGCAATAGAAATTAATACACACAGCCGATTTACACAAATAATCTGAAGACCGCATGTTCATGACGCTGCAACAGAGTCCTTGTTATTATGTGGCAATAAACGAGATCTATGAAATTGTTGCACCAAAAACTACGTTATTAGTTGGTATTTTGCTGATTTGATCGCTTACATAGCCATAGCTTATAGCAGTTTGAAGTATATTATATAAAAAGCATTAGCTGTAGTGCATTCTTTGGAACCCGGTCTTCGCAATAAGGTGGCCAACTACCTTAAAAATCTTTTTTTTTCTATTTTTTCTTTTTTTTTTTCTTTTTCATAATTTTTTCAGGATTTTTTTTTCATTTATTTCAAAAACTATTTTGGGCATTTAAAACTTTTCCAAAGTTTAAAATTTAACTTTCAAATATTGAATCATTCATATTATTCCAGAAATAAATATTTTGGAACAGCAAAACATTGTGTTCTTTGATGTAAACAGGATGTGAATTAGAGGTCGGGCTAATTTGCACAATCACCTTATTCCAGTTGACTTGCACTAAACAATCTACTGCTACGTAACTTACAGCTGGCAATCATTATGGCTTAGCTGAATTCAAAACAGTATATAAACTTTAAGTTCTGAGGGTTGGGCATCACTTCTGAGTTGAGGCTGTAAAGCTGCTTCACATATTTTCCAGGTTGGTAAAGTTCCAGTTGTCCAGCTGTTCCACATATGTTCCAGGTTGGTAATGTTCCAGCTGTCAGATGTGTTGTTCTGCAGAGAACGAAGCTCCATAGAGGTGGATAGGTCCAAAAAGGCAACACTGTTAAGAGAACTGCACTAATGAACTCAATACTTGATGAGCATGCTGCTAGTACAACCAACACCAGTACCATACATGCATCACTAGAGCCTTATTTTTACATCTAAGATGTAACACCAGAGATGCAGGATGATACATATGAGTGGAAGCTCAAATTCCATCAATTCCGTTCTTGGTCAGTCAGCAGCAACCTGAAAAAGAAGAAGAATGGAATGTACTCACAGGCATACGGTTCACAGATAGTAAAGATTGATTGATTAGTTAGAGTTTAACGTCCAATGAGCAATATTTCAGCTATATCAGGACGAGAACAAGTTAATCAATTCAAAAAACTGAAAGTATCAGAAGAAAGAAATAAAGGTGGAAGGGACAACCTGGGCAACGACTTTTGACTGCCACTGGAAAATTGGAGAAATGGGTAGGGGCAGGAAATTTAGCCTTCCATACGACACCCAGTGCGTCTGCTCTCTTTAGAGAAATATAGAAGGGGTCTTTATACTGTATGGAGTGTGGCGTTTCTCGACACAGTTTGGCTACAATGGTTCGCGGTCAGGCTTTCCGTATTATGACCTGACTACCCCGCATGGACAGGGCATTCCCCTATCCACCACCTGGGGACGCGCCCGGCAGCTCTGTAGCCGAAGCCCCTGAAAACCGATTCAGGTGCCGGGCAGATAGTAAAGAGATGATGAAAATGATCCAGTACCTGCAATAATATTGCAAGAAGAAGATGGCTTCAGATGCATTGTGAGGTGCAAACAAAACAAAAGGCCCTTTTCAGGGCCACCAAATTATACAAAAAGAGTGTTAGTTGTATTGTTATCAATTTTCAATCAATCAAGTAAAGTTAAATTTAGCCCACCCCTGCCCAGACTCTATGCATATCAGAAAGCCCCACCCCCCACATTTTTGTAATTTTGTCAAGATTTCTGGAATTTTTTCTGAATGATTCCCCAATTTAGAATTACTGGACCATTTTAGGAAGTCCAAGGTTTCATTTGAACCAAAATTTGGAAAAAAATGCCAGGATGCCTGGAAACATAAACAGCTCACATCCAAATTCAATAAATGACCCCCAAAAACAGAAAATGGGGCACCCTGACAAAAATCTTCATGAATTCAAAAAGAATTTGCCATTTTTCTTCCAAATTTAACCATTGCAACAGATTCCATGGATATAAAGTGAAGAAAAATGCAAAAATGTTGATTTCATCATCCCCAATACTAGGCACGAGACCACCATTAATTTCCCCTATTTGTTCTTTATAACGTAATTTCAAATTAAAAAAAATCGCACCAGCTCAAACCATATGAGATTTGGCACACTTAAAGTTTGGTCTTAGACCCCAAAAATATCAAAAAATTAGAAAAGTCTACCGTTGGAAATTCTTTTTACAGCTCCAGAAAGATGGACACCATCATGGAAAAAGATGGAGGACCTCCAAATATTGAAAACTTGACCTTTTTGACCTTAGCCTAAGAACTGCTAAAACATGGAACTTTATTTCAATTGTAATTTTTATTCATTTTTCAATATCTCTTTTTCCATTTAACTCCATAAAAATAAAAGGAAAGAAAAAGAGAGGGGAAGAAAAAAAATATGAAAGAAAACCCCCAATTTACTGGGAACTATATTCGTACACAACGAAAGTAGAAGGAAGGTAATAGTGGTCTCGAACCAGTTGTTTTCATTAGACAAAATGGCGGATCCGAATAAAAAGAAACAGAATCGATGTTTTCTTTCGTACAGAACGAAAAGGAAAGCTACCAGATGAAATTATTCAAAGCAAAGAGATTGAACCTATGAAGAAATTATCAAAATGGGAATGCCATACAATTTGAATATGGCACGAGGAAACGATCAAAACAGCGAGTACGAAACCAACGGGATGACAAAAACGACCGATTTCAAATAGATTATGCATGTTGACATAAAGTTCCACATGACAAAAATACAAAAAAAACAGTCATGGATAGATTCTAGAAAGCAAACGTTTGCCATACTCATTATATCAGAGGATATAATGATATGCCCTCAGGGCATAATTGTGCATTTGTGAATAAAGCATTTATAAAGTAAAAACCTTAAAATAAACATGAATGGATTTAAAATGTTGCAGTCAAATCTGAATAACAACAAAACGAAAATTTATTACTTTTATTTTATTTACATATGTTTCGAGTAAAAATAAATCAAAGTTTTTTATATACATTACCAAAATACATCACGCGAATACTGCAAATCTACAAAGCCGGCTACCTTCAATTTCAAAACGACCATCTTTCGTTTGGCAAAAAAGGAAAACACTGGTACATGTACATGTATTAAAAAACACAAAAAATGTGATACATGTTGTACCTGACGCAAATGAACCACTTAATACAGGTATAGGACAAATTGAAATTGCTACCAAAAATTGAAGATAAAAGAAGAAAATAGTAATGCTTTATCAAATTTTATTTAAATTATCATTTTTCTTTTGTTTACAATACAACATCTAATCCACAAATAATTTTTTTGCAGATTGAAAATAAGAAAATACAAGTAGATTTGGTATTTTAACATGTTAAATGTAAAAGAGTTGAGTTTACTTTCCACTACACATGTTTATAGATCAATTCTTATCTTTATCATAAGTCCATAAGACATACTTTCCAACCCCAAATTCTGCTGTTGTGGGTCATGACCCAACATTCAGGTATGTGATGGCGGGTCATATCATGTCAAGCCATTATGCACTTTTTCAAGAATACTTTGCTCAAGTTCTGTGCCATTTATTATTATACACGCCGAGGGCAAGAACTTTTCTGTCAATGTGTTTTGGACATTTTCAGCAGTGTGAGTGTATTAAATGTTTTTGGTGAAATAATTCATTTGTTCATTTGGTTTTTTCTGTTCAGTCAAATTTTTATTTTGTCTTAACTGTTAAAGGAAAATTAAAAGCGTTCTCAGCTGTTAATCTAAAAACTCGTGTTACTTGCGTTGTGGCAGGTCATTGGCGGGTGACGAACTCATTGATGGGAGAAAATGACGACCTGCCGAGGTCATCCCTGGCGAGTGAGGGGTTAATTTTGCAGGACACACCAGCCAAAAGCGGTTCAAGTGGCAAGTATGGTAAGATACAACATGAACATGATGTACATGTATACATTCTTCCTTTGGTCTGCTTTAATATGTTTAACATGTTTAAGTAGAAAATATTTTGATAAAGCATAGCGCATGTGAAGTAAACTCCGAGTCTTAGAAAGTAAATTTTATTTAATTATCATTTTTTATGTTCACAATATGCCATCTATCCTGACTTAATTTTGTAGTATCCGGTGGAAAATTAGCAAATACAAAAACATGTGGTATTTCAAAAATTTTAACAGTAGAGTTATATTTTCCACTAAATATTCTTCCATTCTTCATACTTTCCATTAATCCATAAGGTATATTTTCTTCCATTGATCTACTTAAATCCAACACAAATACCTTTTCATAGTTATAAGCAAATGCTACGTCCGTCATTTTACACGATTCTGCTACAAAGCCTCCTTCTATAGCTAAATAACTTGCCAAGTATGACTTTCCAACGTTCCCTTTTTCTTCGTGGTACCAGTGTATTGTTCTGTCATCTGGTTCTTCATTTATTATGTTTATTATTTCTTGTTGCCATGGTTTCCAAATTACATTTTCATATTGTTTCTTTCTTCTTTTTATTGCTTGATTTTTTTTTGTTTCCGCCACTACTTCCTCTATAGATTTTTTTTGATATAATACACCCGATCCTACTTCAGCTATTATTGTCTCCCAGAGTTCCCCCTCTTGTTTTCTTTTTATTGCAGTTTTTATATCCGTTCTTTCTCCTCTTTTTCTCGCTTCTCCAAATTCTTTAAAGTCTCCTCCTTTCTTACAATACGTGATATTTTGTTCTGTTGTTCCTTTTGCCGCCTCTAAATGACATCTTACATTTATATCTTGTTTTACTCTATTAAATCTTTGTGATCTACTGTATACAATATATCCTTGTATATGTGGAGTATCGCCTTCTCCCCTCTCTTTTCCATATATCATATAATTGGTAGTCGCTTTTTCTCCTAATCTATTTAAATTTTCGATTTCTTCATCGGTATAATTGTTTAAAGTGAAACACCAACATCGGCATTGTTTCGAAGCCATTATATAATACTAGACCTATGTTCCTTTATGCTGCTTGCATAAAAAAAGTAGATCTGAAAATTTCGTCAATAGTTTAAATAATAACAGAACTTTCGAGAAAAATTATAACCGGATATGCTACAGTAATCTCTGTTTATCTCTCTCGTAATTTTTGATAAGAAGGGATATGTATATCAAAGTTTATTTTCATACTTTCATACTTGATAATTGAATCAAGTTGGGTATCTTTGCTTGCATTATAATGCCGTACCATGGCTGTAAATATTTACATGCATTGTTGTTTTGGATTTGAGATTAATGGTCAGATCAGGTTCCTGGAACTTGAACCTTTGACTTAGGATACCAGTATGAGCGTACTTTCTTTCCGGTGTGCAGAAATTCCGTGTGTATGAACAACCTAATAGACCCGTTCACGATAACTGCGGGTCAGTTAGTCAGCAATTTAACTTATTCTGTGTCTGTTGTAGTGTTTTTTTAATAAATAAATGACAAAATCAAAATTGTGAAAATTTTTCGGGAAAAGGGTGATAACTCCTGCTCAGATTTTACCCCATGTCGTGTATTTTCGAGTTATTTTCCAAACTGACAGCAATTGACTCCTATGTTCTATCTTTAGTAACAGCCACCATCCTAGTGATGATTCAGTTAAAATTTGGTTCCATTTGGCCCAGTGGTTTCAGAGGAGAGGATTTTTATACGACCGCAAAAAAAAAAATTGCCGTCGTATATTGGTATGGTGCTGTCGTCGCTCGTCATCGTAGTTATCTTTGCCAGTAGTTGAGCATAGCTTTTACAAAGAAACAAACAAATATTTTATTGTCAATCAATATACTGCACACACAAATATAAGGGGCACCACAAGCATGTATTGCCATCTAAACATGTATATTGGGGTGAGGCAGAGCAATGGAAATATATATAGACATTGCATAGAAAAATATAGTTAATTAAGTTTAGGTTGTCTTAAAGTGAATAAATCATTTAGGAGAATGTACATTTGACTATATATAAATTCATCTTCTGCAGACATTAACCATAAAATTTTGAAATATTATCTAATTGATCTAAATTAGGGAACTTTTTATTTATTGAATTAAGAATGTTCTTCCTACCTATTTCTAGAGAAGGGCACTCAAATAAAAAATGGACGTCATTTTCAATTTCATTATTGCACAATTTACATATTCTTTGATCCACTAGAACATTAAAATACCTGTCACGTTCAATTTCAAACCTGTGGGTACTAATTCGAAAATTTGTTAAAATTCTTCTGAAAGTTTGGGTATCCCCATTTCAGGTAACTCTCAAATTTGAAATCATTTTTAAAAAGTCTAAAAGTACGTAATTTATTCCCATATCAAAATGCACAGGGAAGCGACCAAATTCAGATATACCTGCAAAATTTGTGGTTTTCCTGTTAACTCCAAGTATATATTTACAAATCTTAAATGTAGTCTTTCATTCATTGAATTCAAGTAAATTCTGTCGCGATTTCTAAATTTTGGGAACAGGCAATTAAAAGATCCCCAGACCTCACTGCCATATAGCAAAATTGGTCTTACTCACGGTATGATCAAATACATGAATGTGTATTTCACATTTGATTCGTTATTTTAGAGCTTGTAGTTCACAGCAACTTTGTGAAAAGAGCAAAAGCACTATTACAGAAATGCTAAGTCATGGATATGTTCAGCCTTTGTTGCTTTCATCCTTTCAGAAATTCTATGGCTGTCGCCAAGTCATCATAGATAGATATCAAATGTCGGATTTACAAATAAAAAACGTTTAAGGAATGGTGTGTGGATTGTCTAATTTGCACATCTAGGTCAGATAAAAACCATGGCCGGGATGGGGGGGGGCAAATGTGAACTTTGTTTTGTTTAGACATATTGCTTAAAGGCATTTTGTCAGGTGAGCGATACAGGCTGAGTCTCTATATTATTTTCTGTCGAGTCGTCATATTCAAGAATTAATATTATTTTTATTTTATTTACCCGACTTTGTCTTTATGGAAAAAAAAACAAGAGGCTCAGAGACTGAGCTAGTATCGCTCACCTGACAAAATGCTTGTAGTCCATGCTTATGCTAATAACCAACATTATATTTTTCCTATATAGTCTAAAGTTATGCTATGTTCTCTACTAGTAGCCTTCCTGTGTTTTATTTTATCATTATTTTTTATTGTGATATCCAATTGAAATGAACAATTTTGTGAAGAACCTCCCCACGTCATATACTATTACAGTTTTTGTTTAATTTGATTCAGAGCAGGTAATGAAATGGTGATTTTCCATAGGGTCCAATGTTAATCGTTGGTGACCTGAACAATTTCAGAGCAGATGACGAAAATGATTATTTTTTACCATTGGATTCAATGTTAATTTATGTTCTATGATGGTGGCCATTTTTCATCAACTAGGAAAGAAATCAGTTGCTTTGGTAAAGGATCTTTCATACATCATAACTGTGGAGAATTTGGATGAAAATGTGAAAAGTTGAAGGTCGGACAGACGACGGACTACTGACGGCAAGTGATTGTAAAGGCTCGAATAGAGCTGAAAATCGTAAATCTATTAAAAGAAAAAAGTCTGGTCGTTATCTTATTTTACCTATGTAGTTCAGTTTTAAACAGTGTAGATCTTATCTTTCATTTTAATATTATTTTATGGTGATACTTATTTCTGTTGTACTATAATACAGAATTCTTCGCTTTTGTCGTTTGAAACGTAGAAATGCTTCTTCATTTCATAGTATAACATCTGTTTTACGCACTTTCAGAAGTCTTTCATCTCTGTAATGTTTCCCGCTAAATACCGAACTTACTGTAATATTGCAATTTCGACAACTTATGTCTCTTCAGTGCAGATAAAATCTAAACATTTGGAAGACCATAAACTCAAAGATGTTTAAAAACTGATAGTCAAGAAACAAAAAACCCATATAATCTAAATGGGAAGCCAAAAATCAGGTAAGGGACAATCCTTAGTTTTCAACATAATTTACAAAAATAAAGATATTGCAAGATTCCAAATAAAATCTGCTTTCGGGTCAGCACCGAAGTACTAACTACTGGGCTGTTGAATACCCTCGATAACTAACAGTCCAACAGCAGGGGAATCGGCCCAGTAGTAACAAATAACTAAATATCGACCTTGCTCTAAATTTAGTTTCTGCATATGGCCATTTTCGACAACTTATGATAAAATCTAAACATCTGGAAGACCACAAACTCAAAGATATTTAAAAACTGATAGTCACGAAAACAAATAACCAATATGATCTAAATGTGAAGCCAAAATTCAGCTAAGGACGGGGCTTTCCATGAGGGTGATACTCCTTAGGGTGATACTCCTTAGTTTTCAAAAAAAAAATCAAAAAAATATGTTCTTTTTTCCCGACTACAAAGCCTCATTTTTTTATTCTGTTAGGCAATTCAGACTATTGAGACAAACAGCTGCAAGACACCCATCATGGTTCTTTTTTTCTGACTTCAAAACATTTCACCTCTTGTTTTCAGAATGAAATTGCCTTACACACAGTTTTGTACTTCTCAAGGTTGTGGTGTTTTCTGTAGGACTTCATCACAAAACTTAGCATGTCCTGTTTGTTATTATCAGTTATTTTGGACTCGCCTGGAAAACTCCATGATCGCAACCAATCAAAAAAAAAAATGGCTGGGTCGGGAATCTGTGAATAATACGGAAGCTTATTAATTAGGGACACAACACAATTTATTTTTACACAACACAATTTTTTTAATTTGTAATTACAAATTAATAAATTGTAATTACAAATTAATAAATTGTAATTACAAATTAATAAATTGTTATTACAAATTAGTAAATTGTAATGACAAATTAATAAATTGTTATTACAAATTATTAAATTGTAATTACAATTTAATAAATTGTAATTACAAATTAGTAAATTGTTATTACAAATTAATAAATTGTAATTACAAATTAGTAAATTGTTATTACAAATTAGTAAATTGTTATTACAAATTAATAAATTGTAATTACCAATTTTTAAATTGTAATTACAATTTAATAAATTGTAATTACAATTTAATAAATTGTAATTACAAATTAATAAATTGTTATTACAAATTAATAAATTGTTATTACAAATTAGGAAATTGTTGTGGATAGAGAAGTTCACTGTCTTATTCGAGACAGCTAGGTAATGCTGGCCGCCGATCTTCCATGCATAATTACGCCACACTGTTAATTGTTTTGCACCGAGAACGTGTATTTATTAAAAGAATCAAAAGATATATTATCAAGACGTTTTACATTCAGTAATGGGCAAAGATAATTAAGTATTTTCACGGGGCCTAATCTGCTCGTAAAAAAGTGTGGGTGAATTCGCGAATACGTAAAAAAAATTTGGGTGAAATGTAATGTTCCATATAAAAATCGTTTTAAATTTTCTAAATCAACCAAAGCAAAAAATATAACTATGCGCATTCTACGGACAATTTGATTTCTAAACGAACTGACCATACCAGGGTTTTCAAGTTCCATTGATTTAAGTGAGAAGCATGCACAAAAAGTGCATTGGCCCACTTGAAAGCTGAAGACGACTACACAATTCACTTCTGAAGAAAGCTAGAGTTCTCGGAGGGAATCGAAATATATGTAATGCTCTTTTGTTTACCAAAAAATGTGAATTTAAACAGTTTAGAGATTTTAAATCGATACATATCAGAAAATAAATGGAATAAGCACATATATTTGGGTGATTTCCAGAGTACGACATATTTAAGAGGTGATTTCCATTCATATATTAAATCGTGAAATCTAGTTAATTGCACGTAGATTCTCTTTCAGGAAGGAGTGGTTTCAAAATATTTCAAGCTTCACTAGAGATTGTAAAATTTCAATATTCAAAAAGTGTGAGCTTTACCTGGCATGTTAAAATCGAAATTTTGCCATCGAGAGTGAATCACGAATTATCTGAATAGGGCTGTTTCCCACAATGAAATTTCTTTTAAACTCGAAATATACGAAATGGCGAGAAATGTGTCAGATGTTTAATCAATGCTCGTTGGTTAAATGTTCGCGTACATATTTAACCATCTTTTGAGAATGGAATGGGAGACATATTTTATCCAAAAAACAACGGCTGTAGAATACCGAAGGAACAAGGGAAGCGAAGACCACAAAAATCGAAATCCAAAGACATGGCAAAAACGGCAACAGAGAAAAACAAAGACAAAACAAGGACCTGAGACAGGTACAATGCACGGAAATAAAAAGACGACACCAAAAACTAAGGCTCTCATAGTGTGAACTCCCATGAAAACCGAGAGTGACATTAGGTGCTCCGGAAAGGTAAGCAAGTCCTGCTCCGCTAGCGGCACCCGTCACACTACCAGTGAGTCAATCCAGGGTTGAGTCCGTGAAGACGTGATATCTAGCTGAAAATGTCCGTTTTCATTTGGGACACAGACACGTCATATTTGTCAATAATATCATGGTGACGGCCATTAAATTTCTGGAGGGATGAAAGCAACAAAGGCTGAACAAATCCCTGACTAAGCAACTTTTGGAACAGTGTTTTTGCTCTATTCAAAAAATCACTGTATAAACTACATGCGCGACAGTAACGAATCAACTGTGAAATGTACACTCCATAGGCTGGAGAGGTAGGTATATTGCTGCTCAGAAAGGGAAAATTCACAATTGGGAAGTTAAAATCGTCACGTTTGTCATGTAGCTTCTGATGATACTTAAGTTTAAGGCCGTTGCCATTCTATCGGCTAGCCGGGAAAAAGTATAAATGTCTGTTCTTCCGTCCAAAAAAGCACCATTTAAAGATATAAATTAATAATTGTAATTTTTCTGGATATAATTTTTGAAGGCCTTTCATTGTATATGGTCCGTTGCAACACCTGTGAAAACTACAGGACATATCATCTCAATACTTTGAGTAATATATAGATTCCACAACAGCCTCGAGTGAGATACGACTTTTTCAACTTGAGACATGATACAGATAAATTTTCCAATTTTGATACGCGAAATTGTACTTTTCAAAGTTGATAAACGTCGTATCTCACTAGATACAGTTGTGGAATTTGTTTCTCTAATGACCTGAAGGCAATACTTGACACAAAAATGGCCCTGTCTGCTGCAATCTTAGAAATAGAGGTACATAACTCTTCCTCCGTGAGACAATCACCCCTACTGCACCGTATCTCCATATCGGATTGATCACGCCAACTCGCAAGGTCTTGCCATTTTTGGCGTCAGACATCTTGTATTAGGTAGTATTTCTGTGTGTTTCAGAGACATATACTTGCAATGTAAATTTAGTAAGAACTGAGCCAAGAAACGAACAATCGAGGGACAACGGCAACATCAGAAACACAAAGAAACAAGGTCAAAACATGAGTAAGGGACAGAAGAGAAAAATGAAGACACACATAAGAACAACACGGACCCAATTAAAACCATGGGTGAGATCAGATGCATTGTTAGAGTAAGCATCTCCTATGGCCTGCTTCTTATAAGA
>MJUU01068966.1:24256-41599 GCA_002080025.1 Modiolus philippinarum
TGTGTTTACGGTATTCCGACTGTAGTCAAATTTCAATTGACGTTTTGTTCTATGACAAAAATGAAAGTAAACTAGAAATGACACATGTGTTGTAACCTCGAACAAAATCGGAAACGGCTATGATTTGTGTTCAAATTAAAATTTTAAAGACTTCTCGGTGGCACTTACAAAATTCAGTGAGAATGAAATATGATTTTATTTACTGTTATATTGGATTTTATCAATCACCCCATTAATTTTACCTATAAGCATGCACAATCGGAGAGTAAATAGAAATGAAAGTACTGGCTGGTGATATGTTGAAATTAAGGCCAACATCTTTTTATAATCTGTATTACAGGACTTTTGATCCTAAAAATGGGGTCGGGAGGGGGGGGGGTAAAATAAAGATAAAAGATTGAAAATAGTGGAGATGGCAAAATAAAAGTTTCCTTGAAACACATTATTTTATTTTCTGAAATGAGTGCATGACTTTTGTGTGAAAAAATATTGAAAATGAGTAAATACCATATTTCAACTGAAATCTACTGAATTACTAAATTGAATTCTATGTTTGTCAAGCCAAATATAATATATTTAAAGTACTTTTTCATTCTATTTTCCTTAGAAGAATGACATTTTTCAATTATTTACATCCATTTGGAAAGATTTTTTTTTTAGATGCAAAGAAAATAGGACAGGAATATAAAATAAATATAAGAGTTATCCCGACCACTTTAATTTTTATTTCAATTTCTGAAAAAATAGGGTAGGCTCTCCCGTAAAACAGAAAATAAAAAAATGCTGGTCTTAAAAGGAAAATATTATGTTTGAAGTGAAATTACTTGTCAAAATCTCCATTTTAAATGCTTCCTTCGCCTATGTTTCAATTAACAATGCTTTAACACATCATCAGAAGTGTAATTAATTCGTAATTGGCTATCAACAAAGGTGTTGCAATCACCTGTTAATCCGCATGTTTATTTAATAATTACCTGTTGACATATCACATTTAATAATTAGTGGTTTGGTGATTCAAGTCAAATTCTGTATGCATTGTCTTATTGAATGTCCGATTTTTCCACATACAATCTTTTTGAACGTCCGAAAGAATGGAAATATGGGATTTTTTAGTCTAGTTCACTCCATAAACAATTAAATTATTATCATATGAAAAAAAATCAATTCATCAATACCTTGAGAGGGAATCACTAATTAAAAAACACTGTTGAGCTAAGGGTGATTTATAATAAATCAATTTGTAGCATTTCAGGTTGATTGCTTTTCGTAAATTAAAATTTGGTTAAATAATTGTAATGTAGGACAGATTATAAGTGCACTTCAATTTCATAAATAGTTCGTTTTATATGGTGGTACATATTTATTTCAATAGATCAGGAATCCAGTTATCCTTCTTACTGGTATTCTAGGAGATTGTTTCCGCCTTCAATTGCACAAGAGTTCCTATCTCTAAAGTCCCGTATTTAGTTTGGTCAAAAGTTGAGAATTTTGGTCATGACCGACAAAAAAGTGGCAATATTTCTGGATCCCAGCTGGTTGGGACTTGTGTTTGCTAAAATTTGGAAAATTCCTTGATCAGTACAGAGATTTACTTCAAGTTGTTTGGCATTATATTTCATTTTGAAATAGCAGTTTGTATATTTTAAATTGAATCATTCAAATGAGGAAAGTACTTAGATTATTGTAAAAACAGAAACATTTAATTGCTATTTCCTTTATGGTAGGAGGAAATTGTACAACAAGTTTATTTTATATATGAGTACAAATTTTATGAATGAATGATATAGATTTCCAAACTAATTTTAATGCAATTGTCCATAATTTTGGCAAACATCAAACAGAAATTAAATTTTTGCACAGATAG
Source organism: Modiolus philippinarum (assembly GCA_002080025.1). Classification (NCBI taxonomy): domain Eukaryota; kingdom Metazoa; phylum Mollusca; class Bivalvia; order Mytilida; family Modiolidae; genus Modiolus; species Modiolus philippinarum. The sequence continues at coordinate 26,121 of MJUU01068966.1, forward strand.
GAGAAACTTTTTACAATATATGGCTGCATTTCATATAGTATGATAGAAGTATATGGTAATCATTTAATCAGAATTTATGGACAACTTTTATTTGGGTTGCACACCTCAATTTAGACTGTGGGTTGACAAGTATCAGGATTTAAATAATTAGAAAAAAAAACCCTTATTTACCTCCCTTTTAAATATGTCATGTCTATATTTATAAAATTATATTTAGTCAATTTGAATGAAAGAATTGACAAATTTCACTGATTTGACACAGAAATGTGTTTTTGTTTCTTAAAGTTTAATGTATTAATTGAAATTCAAAACAATAAAGAAAATTTATGCTATTCAAAGATATGTTTTATACTTTCTGTAGACTAAAATATTTTTAATTTAAAAATATTTTGGACACTCATTGCACTATCTATATACATTTACAAACTTTAACATTTACCAAATTTTTTAAAGTGAAGAATTCTTGTTTGAAGAATTTTATGATGATAGTGAATTTGGTTTGAAGAATTCAATGATGATAGTGAAATAAGGCATTTCTATCAGACAATAGGGTTATCTCTGTGACATGTATGAAGATATGGGATTTAATTCATTCTGTTGCATATAAACAATAATAAATAAAAACAGGCCTGCCAAGTCTCACACATCATTATGCCTTTTTAGATAAAATTTTTGGCATTTTCCTTACATCTTTGACTTTTTTTTGGTAAATCTCATGGATTAATTTTACAAAACTTGGCATCATTGTAAAACCTATTTTTGACTACACTTTTTTTTTTTAATTTGCTATGCTTTTAGAAGGGAAAGTTTGTTCATATAGCTAAAATATGAAATGCATTTGATAATTATAAGCTACTAACCTTTTTCTGATTTATTTATTTTTAAAAAATATGGACATTTATTTTGAATCTGTTTTTTGCTGACTTAGCTGTTGAACTTCTTTTATGAAAAATAGGTTATTAGCTGGGGGTCTGCTATTATTTTGTGTCAAAAAAGATTATGAAATAATTTTTGCCATACATAACCTTACTTATTGTTTACCTATATACTTCAAACATATTCTGTCAAGCACCACTGGTTTTTCTGAAGGTTTAAATATGACATACATATAAGTAATCTATGATCTACCATTGACCTAGATCACAAAAGATCAATATATGTATTGGTCTTTAAATACCTTGACAAACCTATGTTGACATAAAGAAATAACTTTTAAATATAGCAATTTATAATTCCATATTTAAACAAAGATTGAACTTATAAGAAAAGAGATACTGTATGTATGCGTGAAAGAAACTGTTTTCATTCATTGGCATATATGTATAATTATATTTCATGTTCAAAAGACTGCNCATGATGAGGCATCTTTTTACATTTCTGAAATGCCCAAAAAGTGATGAGGCATGTGATTTTCAATTTTTTTTATTTGAAACTTGAATAAAAAAGTAAAATTAGTTCCCAGAAAAGAGATGAGGCAGAGGCCTGAGAAGCTAATGTATTTTTTTACTTTGCCTAATAAAACTCTTTTACAAATTAAACATTCAGAGAGTTTGTAATTTCTTACAGTAAATAAAAAAATAATTTTTTGATGATTGATTTCCTGTAATTGTTATTGTGAAATATATATACATCATTTCTTTAAATTATGTCTTTTGTTTTCAAATTAATACAATAAGGAGACTAGTTACAAACTAGAAGTTAAGCTCTTAACAGTAAAATTTTATCCTTTTAGAATTTGTTCAACAGTGCAATTCTTTGGAGAATTACATAGCCAGACAAACTTTTGTACTTTCAATTTAGTCTTAAATCTATAATCTTTTGTATTGCATTTACTGTTCATTTTCTCATTTAAATGGTCAAATTTGCATTTAATAATTACCTATATAAAATAATTTCTCTTCAGTGCAAATAAAAGAAAAAAATGGAAGGCCAAAAATGAAAACTTTTGAATGAGCATACAGATCAAAAGTAACCAAAAGAACATCAAAGTAATAGCAAAATGAGCTAGGGACAGAGATTTTCTGGAGTCTCAGAATAACAACATTATAAAGTCACTAAAAATAATTTTATTTCAAGTGATTTGTTATTGGGCCAGCAAAGTATTGAATGATAGCCTCTGCGACTACAAAATTAGATTCTGCAAAAAATGAAGATATAAGTCAATTCTGTAATATCTAGTTCTAAGGAAAACATTTTGCAGTCCCTGTAAATCTGGAACCTTTGCATTTCAAAAGAAAACATTTTTGTGTGTATTTAGAAACCTTTATGTCTGTAACAGAGGTTTTTCAAATTTAATTTAGTAATTGTAAACTTTCTAAAAAGTTTGTGAATTTTGATTTTGAGTTTTCATACTGAATTTAACCAAAGTAATACTAAAAGGAACCATTTACCTATAACAATGAGCATCAAATGGTCATGTCTATCAGGCCCAGAAACATATTTTCATATTCTATGAGAAATGCACTCAGAGAGCTCTTCTAACTGAAATATTAACTGGTAGAAATGTTTATATGAAACTAGTCCCCATTTTGTTCAGAAAATATTCTTACTTACTTTGTCAGTTGGTGATGGGTCTGGAGCTGGTATGTCAGTTAACTGTTAGTAGTCTCTTGTGATTTCATGTTTTTGTCCGTATATTTAGTTCTTTCAGTTTCATTTTTCACAATTGACTCAGTCCTGTTGCCAACTGAATTTTACTGTTGTTACGATTGTTTTTTGATTTATCACATTGGCTGTAGGGGGAAGGTTTGGATCCAATAAAACTAGTTTAACCCCACCGCAGCAGGTTTGCGCCTGTCCTAAGTCAGGAATTTATTAAGCCTTTGTGTGTCTTGTCCTTTTTCTAGTTAGTTTACTTTATGTCTATAGGAGTCTAGGATGATGTTTATTTCACTGGACTTGATTGCTCTTTGTTCAGGGGCCGACTCCGACCTGCCGTTGGGTGTGGGGTTTTCTCACCATTCATTGAAGATCTTATGGTGGCTTTGAGTTGTTATTACTCCCCTTTGGGTTGTTGTCTCTTTGACACATTCCCTGTTTCCCTTCTTTTTCCTATTAGATCATTTAAATATTCGACAAGATCTTATTATGTTCCCTGCAAATGATGCAACAATTTGTATGATTAATAATGAAAAAGGAGGAATGTACCTTGCCAGCACATTTCTTCATAATTGTTGAAATGTTACACAATTATAGTATATGCACTGAATATGTGCTTGAAGTGATATTTGAAGGGGAGATAATTCATAAACTTATATATATTTAATGTGAAAGGGGGTTTGGTACTTTGTCATTGCATGTCATTGGATTTTTTAAAAATTTTACACATTTGTAGTATGTAACTTGAAAGTTGTGCTTGCTTCAAACTTCTAAAGGGGTATGTAGGCCAGAATGTAGGTAAATATATATTCAACAAGCTGTTTACAGTTTTGTTACCATTTACTTGTGTATTTGTGCCCATACAATATAAAGTTATAACATATAACATCAAGAATAGAAACCATGGAAATTACGATACTTTAGTTCAATGTTACATTGGAACATATTTCTCAGTGAGGGGAGATAATTTATGACATTACATATTTTAGTTGAAAAAAAAAATAAGGGTCGCTACCTTACCAGTGCATGTCCTCCTAAATGGCTGGTACCTTACCAGTGCATGTCCTCCTAAATGGTGCATATGTTGTTAATGATATCTAAATAGTTTTAGAATGGAACTGAAAATGTGCATGAATTAATATGATTTCTGTTAAAAATTGGGAAGGGGAGATAATTCAACTTATATATACTGTATACAAAATCTGGGAATCATTACAATATTTGGTACTTTATTACTGATATAACTGACAAAATCTATTTGTACCAAAGGCCCATTAAAACTTCATTGTAATGTTAATATAATTCTTTAGTCAGGCTTTGGAAATAAACAACAAAACTATAATTCATTATTTGGTTTTTCAGATGATTACAGAGAGACTGCCTGTGTAAATATATTAAAATTAATTTCTAGTCAATACTCCCTTGGTACTGCCACGGGTATAGAGGAAGTCAATAATAATGTAGATAAATCACAAGAAATGAAGGATCCCTCCACAGCTCCTAAATCAGAGGAGTCAAAGGAGGAGTCAATAGAATCTTCAGCAGTTTGTAGTAACCCAGAATGTACAAGATCACGGCCTGGTACAAACCTTGGAAATGTGTGTATACATGTACAACAACAACAACCTCCAATAGAAAAACCAAAAACTCCTGCAGGTACTGTTATTCATTATATATTTGTCCCCCGCCGCACTGCGACGGTGGGACTTAGTAATGGTCTGCGTCCGTCCGTCTGTCTGTCACACTTTCTTGTGGACGCAACTCCTCGGAAACCGTGTATTGAATTATGTTCAAATTTCGTAGGATTGTTAGTCACTATATGTACTAGATCATATCGCACTGCCATTTTGATTCGTCAATTTTTATAGGAGTAATGTTACTTTGACCATTTTTAGCAATACTGTACAACTGGAGATCTTGTGGACACAACTCCTCAGAAACCGTGTATTGGATTTTGTTCAAATTTTGTAGGATTGTTAGTCACTATATGTCCTAGATCATATCGCACTGCCATTTTGATTCGTCAAATTTTGTTGGAGGTATGGGACTTTGATTATTTCCACATTGTTATGCAATGGCAAATCTTGTGGACGCAACTCCTCAGAAACTGCTGGTCAGAATTCATTCAAATTTTACAGGATTGTTAGCCACCATTAGTACAAGATCATATTGTGTCGCCAATTCGAGTCTTCAAATTTTGTAGGAGTTATAGGACTTTGGTTATTTCCACATTGTTATAAAATGGCAAATGTTGTGGACGCAACTCCTTAGAAAGGGCTTTTCAGAATTCATTCAAATTTTACAGGATTGTTAGTCGTTATATGTAATAGATCATATCACATCGCCATTTTGATTCAACAAATTATAAGGGAGTTATTGGACTTTATCGACTTAATGCATACTACAACATAGGGAGACTTTCTGGACACATCTCGTTATACTCCAGTTAAGGGATTTTGCTGAAATTTTGCTTAGCTATTTGCCACCTAATGCAGTTGATCATATCCTGCCGCCATTTTGATTCACAAAATTTTACATGAGAAATGGGACTTTATTGACTTTTCTGCGGCAGCGGGGGACATAGCTACGCGTAGCAATCTTGTTCAACAAAAAAAAAAAACATATGTGCATGCATGTGTTTACTGTAGGCACCATAAAAGTGAGAGATAATTTGAGTGAACTTTCATTGATTCTTTCTGCTAGGATAAAATGTAAGTGCAACTCCTCTAAAACCACTAGCAGAATTTTACTGAAAACCTTTGTGTTCATTTTCAGTATAATCCTTACAATGGTTTTAGAAGCGCAACTCCTCTTAAACCACTTCAAGGATTTTAATAAAACTACATGTATACATAAAGTAAGGACACTATATTCAGATCAGCATGAAGGAATATAATTATTGACAGACATCATAAAGGGGACATAATTTGATTGATTTTTCATAGAGTTCCATTAGCAAATATTACTTAAGCATATGTTTAAACATGACTCTGAAAAGATAACATGAAAGAACAATTTAGTATAAAAGTTGTACAAATGTACTTAATAACATGTTTTCATAAAAAGACATTATTCAAATGTACTTAATAACATGTTTTCATAAAAAGACATTATTGGTAGAAATATCTTAGTATAAACACTGTGTTGTATTCTTTTTCAGTGCCAAAAATGCCCCCACAGCCACCACTACCTAGAATACAGAACAGAAATAATAAAATGAAAAAGAAAGTGATAGTACCTATTGCTTGTCTAGAACGTGCTATTATACAGTGTGAATGGCTTTTGTTAGAGAGAGACCATGATGATATAGATATGTCTGGTACTTCTGTAAGTATTGTGTATAAGTTTTGATAGCATGATTAAAATAGGAAATAATTAGGGGTGTTCCAGCAAAACGTTCATGGGAGGGGATGAAGGCACTTTAAAATTGCTGCTATGGATCGGTGTTATTAATTAAATTCAAAATTAACAAGCAAGTAAAAAAATTCTATTTTGCATCTCTGGGTGGTCATGATTATTTTCAGGTGCCTTCCCCCCGTCCCATGTATGATTTGCTGGAACAGCCCTTATGGTAAATAGGACATTCAACAGTTCTTAAACCACATCTCAGTCAATCACAATAATTGCAACATGTCACAAACTATAGACCTCAGAATGTCATATTTGAAGTTTTTGTTTGAGACAATGATGGGTGATATTTTTTTGACATCAGACAAACTGAAACACAAATATCATCTATTATAAGAAAATAATGAAGTATATATTTTGTACAACAGATTTTGATTTGAAGTTGTTGAAAATGGCCATATGCTAAAACTAAATTTACTGTAACTTTGGTATTTTGTTATTGATAGAAATTGCTTTGTTCTGTGATTGAAGCTGCTTTGCTTTGTCAACAAATGTGGAAAATTTTAAGAATTCATTCTTATCATTTAAAGAATAATTACTCCTAGATTGATGTTTTTTTGTCCCCCTCCGCAACATGACGAAGGAACATAGTAATGGTCTGTGTCTGTGTGTCCGTGTGTCATGTTTTTTGTGGGCCGTACTCCTCAAAAACCGCTGGTCAGAATTCATTCAAATTTTACAGGATTGTTAGTCACCATTAGTACTAGATCATATCGCATCGCCATTTTGATTTGTCAAATTTTGTGGGACTTAAAGGACTTTGATTATTTCCACATTGTTATACAATGTCAAATCTTGTGGACGCAACTCTTCAGAAACCGCTGGTCAGAATTCATTCAAATTTTACAGGATTGTTAGTCATCATTGGTACAAGATCATATCACATCACCATTTTGAATTGTCAAATTTTGTAGGAGTTATGGGACTTTGATTTTTTCCACATTGTTATACAATGGCAAATCTTGTGGAGGAAACTCCTCAGAGTCTGCTAGTCGGAAATTCATTTTAATTTTACAGGATTGTTAGTCGCATTTAGCATCGCCAATTTGATTTGTCAAATATGGAAGGGTATTGGACATTATTAAACAATGTTAGACAATGACAGATCTTGTGGACGCAATTCCTCAAAATTCACTATTCAGATTTCCTTCAAATTTTCCAGGAATATAAGTCTCAATATGCATTAGATCATAGCAACTTATTGCTCCCCGCTGCAATGCTAAATGGTCTTGCGTCCGTGCATCCAGGTGTCTTTGCTTCCGTGTGTCACGTTTTTTGTGGGCACAACTCCTCTTACACAACTGGACAGATTTTGCTGAAATTTTGTTTGATTGTTTGTCACCAACTGTAGTTGTTCATATCATTCTTCCATTTTGATTTGACAAATTTTACATGAGTTGTGGGACTTATACACTTAATGCATGCTACAGCTTGGAACACTTTGTGGGCGCAACACCTCGGAAACCACTGAACGGATTATGCTGAAATTTTGTTTGAACATTTGCCACCACATGTACTTCATCTTATTATGCTGCCATTTTGATTCAACCAATTTTACAGGAGTTATAGGACTTTATCGACTTAATGCATACTACAACAAAGGAAGACTTTGTGGACACATCTCCTCAAAATCCAATTAAGGAATTTTGCTGAAATTTTGCTTGGCTGTTTTCCACCTAATGCAGTTGATCATATCCTGCCGCCATTTTGATTCGCAAAATTTTACATGAGTTTTGGGACTTTATCGATTTTACTGCAGCGGTAGGGGACACATAGCTACCCATAGCAATCTTGTTTCAGCTTAGGCTGATGATGAGAATTTTTTTTTTCACCTGACTTATATACGACTTTCAAAAATGTCATAAAAAGAATCACCCTGTTTAATTTGATATCATATTATTGTTGTGTTTCCAGAAATATGAACTAAGTCAACCACAGTGGGATGAACTGTTGAAATGGTATTATCAACTTGCTCAGTAAGTATTAATTAAAAGGACATGAATTTGGTGACATTGAATGTTGATAGATTATCCATCATGTCTATTTCACTGACTTAATATGTACATATCCATTTCTTTGATCTTTAAGTCTCTTCAAAGTTGTGCAAATATGGAATACTGTCTTTCATTTTAGAAGAGCAGGAGGACTAAGTGAACCTAAATGATCACTCAATGATACTCCTTCACAATTTAGTCAGCTGGTCTATATACGGTATCTATTCCTATATTGGCACAGAATACCAATTAAATTACCATAGGCTCCAATAGTAACATTTTGAGTTATTGTGCCAGTTTCTTTATTTCCTTGTTATATAAGTTACCCCTGAAAACGAGTAAAATAGAGTGGGGTTACTGTCATTATACCCCACGCTGGAAAAGTGGGGGGTATATAGTGATGGGGTTGTCCGTCCGTCAGCTGTCCTTCCGTCCTTCTGTCTTTCCGTCCATCCGTTACACTTGAGGGTACCCATCTCTTATCTGCTACTCCTCCTGAACCACTGAGCAGATTTTAATAAAACTTTAACACAGTCTTTGTGACATAATGTAGATGTGCACCTTCTATTTCAGAATTTGATTTAATTGATTTTTGGGGTTTCCCGTAGCAAAACATGGACTACCGGGTATGCCATTACATTACAAGGGGGTACCCATCTCTTATCCGCTACTCCTCCTGAACCACTGAGCAGATTTTAATGAAACTTTAAAACAGTCTTTGTGACATAATGTAGATGTGCACCTCCTATTTCAGAATTTGATTTAATTGACCCTTGGGGTTCCCATAGCAAAACATGGACTTCGCCATTACATTACAAGGAGGTACCCATCTCTTATCCGCTACTCCTCCTGAACCACTGAGCAGATTTTAATGAAACTTTAACACTGTCTTTGTGACATAATGTAGATGTGCACCTACTATTTGAGAACTTGATTTGATTGATTTTGGGGGTTTTCCATAGCACAACATGGACTTTGCCATTACATAACAAGTGGATGCCCATCTCTTTCCACTACCCCTCCTACCACCTCATGAAATTTTAAGACAGTCTTTTTGACATAATGTAGATGTGCATCTTCTATTACAGAAATCAATTTGATTTGATTGATTATCAAATGGGGGAGTGGGGGTATATATCTGAGCTTTGGTCATAGTTTTTCTAGTTTAATTTCTGGGTTGCATGTCAGTTTAAATTTTCTAGGATTCTAAGAATTTTAAGAGGATGTCAATTGCAGAGGCTGGCACAAAGCTTTTAGCCCTTTGGAATCACAGACACATATAATCTTCAAAATTAAGTTTGGTTTCAATTTCTAACAATGATTTTAAAGTACTAAATTACATAAAAAGAACAAAAAATATGAAATAAGGGGATACAATCCTTGATTTTAACAAAATTAGCTGCTTTGTGAATGAATTTAAATGTGTTGTTAAAATTGTATAAACAGGTAGGGATTGGAAATATATATATCCTGCCTCTAGTAAATTCGTAAGACATTAATTGGTCAAAAGACGTCACATGTATATTCCATATTGGGTGACTGATTAATATTCCGTTAGTGACCGCCATTACGCAGCGTCACTGCACATTTTTGAACAGGTTTTTTTGACAATGTACTGGACTTTCGGCAGGATATAAACATTACACAGTATGTAAGTGACCTAATATGGTATATACACGGTCAGTAAATTTCACATTAGCTCGAGCCTAATATGAAATTTACTGACCATGTATATATACCATATTAGGTCACTAACAGACTGTGTAATCTAGAATCTTGGAAAATTGATGTTTTTGTTCATCTTACCTGACCCATATTTTAATTCTAATACTTGTTTGATTTGTGTTTTCATTTTATCATTTTGACCTTTGACATTCTCTGATCATCTTTCAATGTTTTAATAGTAGTTTTTTTTACTTTTTAATAGTGATGATGGCATTATTCCAAATGTTCCACAAAGTTTGCTCTCAGATGTAGAACAGCTTTTAAATCGTATTAAAACCAAAAAACCTCAATTTGAATTAGATGGTGAAAAGAATGTATGGATTGTTAAACCTGGTGCTAAATCAAGAGGAAGGGGTAATTTAGAGATAACTCACTTATCAAGTGTCTTAATGTATCTATAATTTTATATTTCAAGCAAAGTGGTTGTGTATATTTCATCAAGAGTTCAAGGAGTGTTTATAACCAGTCCTTACATTTACAGTTATGAAGTTAGAAGAATACTTGGACTGGATAAGGAAAAAAACAGAGATTGATATAAATTGTACAAGAAACATTTTTTTTACCTGAACAATTTATATATCAAATTTCATCTGTTATTGCCTTATAAACACCAAAAGATTTGTTCCTGCCAGTTTTTATACCCCCACAAACAAAGTTTGGGGGGTATATAGGAATCACCCTGTTCGTCCGTCCGTCTGTCCATCCATGTACCTTGTCAGCGCATGTTCTCCTAAACGGCTGCTTGGATTTTGATGGATTGTAATACAGTTGTAGTACACCATCTGAAGATGTGCATGAAGTATTATGGTTGCTGCCCAAAATTTTTAAGGGGAGATAATTCGTCTTTGAATATTTTCTGGAAAAGGGGCGGAGGCGAACCTTGTCAGCGCATGTTCTCCTAAATGGCTGCTTGGATTTTTATGAAATGTTACACAGTTGTAGTACACCATCTGAAGATGTGCATGACCTAATATGGTTGCTGCTCAAAATTTTGAAGGGGAGATAATTCGTCTTTAAATATTTTCTGGAAAAAGGGGAGTCAAACCTTGTCAGCACATGTTCTGCTAAACGGCTGCATGGATTTTGATGAAATGTTACACAGTTGTAGTACACTATCTGAAGATGTGCATGAAGTTTTATAGTTGGTGCCCGAAATTTATAAGGGGAGATAATTCGTCTGAATATTCTGGAAAAAGGGGGGGTGGGGTGGACGAACCTTGTCAGTGCATGTTTTCTTAAAAGGCTGCTTGGATTTTGATGAAATGTTACACAGTTGTGGTACACTACCTGAACATATGCATGAAGTTATATGGTTGCTGTTCGAAATTTTAAAGGGGAGATAATTCGTCTTTTAATATTTCAGAAAAAAAGGGGGGAGGTGTATCATTTTGTCCATACTTGTATTGTGTCCACATTTGTACTGTGTCCATAACTGTATTGGGTCCACACACATTTAAATTTACTCTTGCCATATTGATTCAGGGTGTACCTGGCTGCCATTCGGCGACAGCTCTAGTTTTAAAAGAAAATTGCTACAGTTAACCTTGCAAATAAAACATTAAACTGAATGAGATGTTAGAACTTCTACATTGCATATTTCACCCTAAAAAAAATATAAAAAAGGGTACATGTACATGTATACATGATTGTTTTATGGGTCAGGTAGCTGTATATTGAATATATATAGAAGTACATTGTTTGTGCAAATTAAAGCATTATTTTCTAAATATGAAACTGAAATTTCTTCAAGGAGACACAAATGTCTTTTGAAACACTTTGCAATCAATCGACATAAACAACAGAGAAGGATAGTAGAATTTAAATTTTAAACATGTTTTTAAGCACAGAAATTATTTAGAATATACAGTAAAATCATTCATTGACATTTATTCTAAATTACATTGAAAATTGAGGACATAAAAAGGCAAAAATTTCCTTTGACAAATCTACATTGTTTTTGTATGTCATCAGTTCAGTCATATTTATTCAAATGAGCCCATCAGACGTACATTATACAACCACATTGAGAAGTTGAACTTGTCTCCCTTAAAAATAAGTCAGGTAGTGCTTGATCATATCCTATTTTAATTGTTGTTTAGGAATAGTATGTTACAACAAGTTAGAAGACATGACAAAGTTAGTCAGTAGTCAAGTTGTAAGGAAGGACAATAAGTATGTTGTACAGAAATATATGGGTAAGTTGCTGGAGTTTAAATGGGTTGTATATCTCAATTGATTTATATGTGATGAATTGACTTTCATGCTGTGCGCTCGACTTTACTCAAAGAAGTGAAATCTTTCCAAAAAATTAACATATCTACAAATTATTTAGTATATCTTGAAAATTTTTGTTGCACACCAAAACCATCACAGGAATGCAACTTATCTTTTGTTCCATGTGGAAACACAAGTATTGTTGACAGACAAATTAAAGTTTGAAATAATTATACAATAAATAAGTTATAATTACTGTAAACAGGAGTAAAAAAAGGAAATTTTCAGGGTAATGAATAAAGTGCCAAAATAAAACTGATGTGAATATTTAAATGCAAATGGATGATTTAGCAACCACAAATTCAAGACTGCGCAAACTGAAATTCATTTTGAAAACCGTATAAAACACAGCGTGACAATTTCTCGGTTTACAGTAACACAATTGCAGGAAATCTAGTAGGTTTTTCACTATTTTTATGCCCCGCCTATGAAGTAGGAGGGGTATATAGTTTTCGGGTACTTTGTCCGTCCGTACATCCGTCCGTAATGCTCAGGTTAAGGTTTAGGTTGAAGATAGTTTACCTTGAAGGAGGTATGATATCTTGATGAAATTTGTATAAAAAAAGACCATGACATGAACTGCAACATTTTGGAATGAATCTGATGCTGTGACCTCAGGGTCATGGGTCATTGACTTTGAATATCAGGAGTGAATATTTGATATACTACAGGTTAAGGTTTAGGTTGAAGGTAGTTTACCTTGAAGGAGGTATGATATCTTGATGAAACTTTGTATACAAATAGAACATGACATGAACTGCAACATTTTGGAACGAAACAGATGCTGTGACCTCAGGGTCATGGGTAATTGACTTTGAATATCAGGAGTGAATATTTGATATACTACAGGTTAAGGTTTAGTTAGAAGGTAGTTAACCTTGAAGGAGGTTTGATATCTTGATGAAACTCTGTATAATTATACATCATAACATGAACAGCAATGTTTTAGTGCCAAACAGATGCTGTGACTTCAAGGTCATGGTTCATTGGCTTTGAAGTTTATGATTGAATTTTTGATAACACTCATTTATTTAATTTTTGAAATTCTTCTTAGCATCTTTTTTGTCCTTTATGTTTAAACAGCCATTTTTGTAAATGAAATCTTTGATTCCAATTTTGGTAAATTACCTGAAACTCTCCAAGACCTTTAATTTTGGAAATTTTACCTAGCAAACATATATTTTTTAATTTCTTTTTGTCAAAACACAAATTTTCAAATACTGAATTGCAAAAATCTTTGATTCCAGTTTTGCTAAATCTCCTGGAACCCTCTTAGACCTTTAATTTTGGAAAGTTTACATAGCAACCATACATTTTTGAATTTCTTTTTGTCAAAACACCTATTTTCAATAACTGAATTGCAAAAAGTTTTTATTCCAATTTTGGTAAATTTCCTGAAACTCTTTAAGACCTTTAATTTTGGAAATTTTACATAGCAACCATACATTTTTTAATTTCTTTTTGTCGAAACTCCAATTTTTAATAACTGAATTGCAAAAAGCTTTGATTCCAATTTTGGTAAATTTCCTGAAACTCTTTAAGACCTTTAATTTTGGAAATTTTAGCTGGCAACCATACATTTTTGAATTTCTTTTTGTCAAAACACCAATTTTTAACAACTGAATTGCATAAATTTTTTATTCCCAATTTTGGTAAATTTCCTGAAACTCTCTAAGATCTTTAATTTTGGAAGTTTTACCTAGCAACCATATATTTTTAATTTCTTTTTGTCAAAACACAACTTTTCAATAACTGAATTGCAAAAATCTTTTATTCCAATTTTGGGTAAATTTCCTGAAATCGTCCAAGAACACTTCATTTTTGAAATTCTACCTAGCAGCAATGGTAATTCAGTTCTCTTCATTTAAAGTATTTTTGATTACAACTTTGGAAAATTTCATGAAACTCTCTAAAGACCATTTAGTTTTGGAAATTTTATCGAACAACCATTGGTATTTGATGATTGCTAGGTAAATTTCATGTTAGCCTCTAGATGTATAGGTGATAAAATAAATGGCACTAATGGTCATAAATTATTTATGATCAGTAGCGGGGCATAGTGTCCATTGACACAGATTCTCTTGTTGATTCATGTAATATAAGTGTAAGGTTTGTTTCATTTTGATGAAAGACACACAGCAAACACTGCTACAAATATTGATAGTCTGACAAACTGTTAAGCCTGCTTTTTACCTACACTGTGAGATTTGAACTCTAAAGCAAATCCTTCTATTTTTTGAGATGAACATGAGGGTAGCTGACTAATATTTCTTATATTAATATTTATATTGCAGAGAGGCCATTACTGATATACAATACAAAATTTGATATTCGGCAGTGGTTTTTAGTGACAGATTGGAATCCATTGACTATATGGTTTTATAGAGATAGTTATTTAAGATTCTGTTCCCAGCAATACACACTAGATAACTTTGATGAAGCTATACATCTCTCTAACAATGCAATACAGAAATATAAAAAGAATGGACCACGCAGTAGTAAACTTCCAGCAGACAATATGTGGACTCACGATCAGTTCAAAGATTTTATAAAGTAAGTAGTTTTCTACTTTTGGGTTCTTATTAACAGTGCTGATTGAACATAGGGAGCTCAGGCAAACAGCTCTGCAGATGCACTGTCATTACTCTGTATCCTCCTTAATGGTCAATGAAAATTTTACCGTTTATGAGAAACAAGAGGCCCAAAGGGGGTCAAATGGAAAAAATTTTTTTTTTATTTTTTGTCCATTCTTGATGCAGTATTTTTCTGTAGGTTTCTTATAGCATGTTTAAACAGATACATTTAACAATTAAAACCATTCCAATAAACAAGGGCCCAAAGGGGCTGCATCTGTTTCAGAATAAAGGGGTTGAATTGGGTGTTTTTATGGTAACAAACAACTTTTTATACGACCGCAAAAATTTTGCGGTCGTATTATGTTATGGCGCAGTCGTCGGCGTCGGCGTCGGCGTCGGCGTCGGCGTCTGTGGCCAGCATAACTTTGTTTCTAGTGGACGGATCATNCATCTAATTATTGTGTCAAGCTCTTTCCTATGTCCATACTCACTTTAAATTACACTTTTTCAAATTTCAGTGGACGACATGCTGCGGTCGTATCATGCTGCGCTTGGCGTAGCCCTTTATTAACTATGTAATAAAACCTTTTAATACTTTGCAAGTGTATAGTTCATGTCAAAAGGAACATCAATGTGCAAAAAAATTAAGTCGATGGTCAAGGTTACAGAGGTCAAAAGGGGGTAAAATTGGGTATTTTCACATTTTACTGTAGAATCTGGGGGCATATGTAGTGTTTCACAAACACATCTTGTTTCCATAGAGTTTAAATGTATAGATTTTGAAACCATGAATTTGAGTTTATGTCCTAGTTGATATCTCAGTCACTGTACATTGTAGGATCATCTAACCTTGCATGTGCATGCATCTCTGATGGTAGGTCAGCATCCAGGCAAAATTAGGTCA